>CAUJNA010003400.1:340322-457822 GCA_963377175.1 Effrenium voratum | reverse complement strand
CCGATCCAAAAGTGGGGAGGCAGTTGAGATGTTTCCCCAGACCTGCGGGAGAAATGCTCGCCTTTTGGCACTTCTTTTTACAGAACACAGCTCCAAACCAAAACGATAAAATTCAAGCCAAGTTGTCCCGCTGCGCTGGAAGTCTGTGCTTAGAATTGCATCGTTAACCGGGTCCCGGTTCATCGGAGAAAGTGGTTCAAATGGACTCTGTAATTTGGGTTCAGTTCCACAATCTTGTTGCAGCACACCAGCATCGCTCGTCTCATTATCGCATCAGACCCAATCCCATCGTCGCTCGGATAGTCCAATGGCATGTCCTCATGGGAAGTAAAGTTCAGCATTTTGCCACTTCCCCAAAACCGGCTCTGTACAGTATTGAATCACAAAGACTTGTGCCAACAATGCTGAGCAACAATAACTAAATTTCATTGTACATTTGCGCGCAGCTTTGGCTGTGCAAGCATGGTATTGGTGGTCTTGTCACAAAAACAAGTCCAAGGCCTCATTACCCACAACCAGGCAACCCTCTCCAGAAACACTTGACAAAACTACCTTAGCTGTTGCCCCCACCAAATGTCGTATACTTGCTTCTGGTGTATGCTTAGCGAACCTTATATAAAATGAACACTCAGTTCAATCAGAGCCCAGTAAAGGGGCCCTTTTACCAACTGTTTCAACAACCTTGGCGTAGAAAGCAGGGTTGAACCAACTCCTTGCTTAAACATGGTTTAACAGCTACTGCTTCAGCAACCTCCTTTGGGCTTGGGTCTGGTGGTTAAAACACAGTTTGCCCAACCCTGCGAAGGACCCCCCGTTTCGCGCCCGCGAAAGGACGTGAACCTACAACCAGCTGGTGGAAACTCCTGTGGGTCATGCTTCTCGAAATACCAAGTTGCTTAAAGAACCAACCCCAAGCCAACAGCGCCCGAAACCCGAGCTGGCTTTCGGCTTTACATGGTAAAAAATAAACAACTGGTACAGATCTATATAATTAGGTGCTAGTACCTAACTATATTGATCCGTACCATTTCTATTTATACTATAACCACAATTGAACCAGGTGGAACCACTCAAACTGCCAATGGGAAAATCGGTTTGGGGCACAAAAACAGCGTGCCGTCTCAGTCCTTCATGGGCGCCTCCGCCCGCAAGTCCCCCTTGATGTGCAGCAGCTGACCCCAGTTCTTCTCCTGCGCCTCCGGGTGCAAGCGAGGCGCAGCCAGGTAGAAGGGATCATACAAAATGAACAATATGCTTGTGTAACTATATTTTGTAGACGCATAGTTTATCATATAAAGAAACAACATATGATAACATATGCTATTAATATGGTTATATGAGAAATACAAATATAAGAAGATGTAAAACAAAAGCAAGCCTGGCTCGTCTTCTCTCGTCAACAATACGAAATCGGTTTCCCAAAAAGAAAGGTATATTTGTCTCATTTCATTTCTCTTCATCAGGTAATCATCCACTTTCATAATATCAGAGGTGTGTCCTGATAAAGAGATAGGCTCTCGACAGGTTTGGTCTGAATCAAGGGCAACCTCCCCAGAAGTTGGTCCAAGCTTGCAACTGGTCTCTTTTTCAGGACATTCAAACGTCTGCGCGTTCCATGTGTCTGTGTCTGCCCCCTCTCTCCCTCTCTCTCTCTCTCTCTCTCTCTCCCTCTCCCTCTCTCTCTCTCTCTCTCTCTGTCTCTCTCCGTATATCTCTCTATATATATATGTATATGCATCGTCACACACTTGACTCCAGCAGCTGTCGTCGCATATCTCTCTCTTTCTCCCTCGCTCACTCCTTCCTCTCTCTCGCTCTCTCTCTCTCTCTCTCTCTCTCTCTCTCATCTCTCTCATATATATATATATACGTGTATATACATGTCTCTGCCTACACATGCATATACATGTATATATGTATATACATTCGAAAAAATATATGTATAATCTACATACGTATGTTTAAGTGTAAAACGCTTGGATTCCAATGGGTGCGTAGAGACTTACTCGGACATCCCTGAGACACTGTGGCCCTCCCCAGCCTGGATATTTCAACATGAAGTGATCCCTCCTCTGTATTCTGTGGGACTCCACTGCGGCGAGGGTACCAATTGATAGCCCCAAGGGAAGGTCATGGCATGTACCCTCCCATCGACTCCCACTGACTAGCATGGAAGTGCGCAACTGTAGAAAGACTGCCTTCCTCTTGGAAAGGGGCTTTGTGCACTGTCCACGTTGGTCGGTGGGAGGGTAATATTGAGACATATTGAGACCAACCCAGGGCTTGCGAACCGACTCAAAAGTCGCCACGGCACCTCTGTGACGCTCACGCAGTTGTTGCGGCCTGCCATGAGCCGAACTGCCGAAAGGGGCCCGGCTCCGAATGGGAGGGGACCGTACCATGATATAGGAACCCGCATGCGTGCGTGTGTATAATTGTATATGCACACATATATATCTATATATATACATATGCACATGCAGCGGATTTGACTCCTTAGGTAGATGCAAATAGAAAATGGACACCAACTCCACTGGCCAACACACCGCTTGCCCCGGGACACCCGCCTAAACATACCATCCCAAGCACCCCCCCACCCTTCTCACGGGGCCCAGGGAAAGCAAAGCAGACACACGGCACTTCGCGTTGGGTGCCCCTGGTACCAGTTGACCGAAGATCCCCACTCCCCAAAATTGAATGGGGTTGAGATAACTTTAAGGCCATTTCAGTCATAATCATTGCAGAACAATGAGTGAAATGATGCAGCCCCGTAAATTACATCCCAATATATTAGTCAATGGTACCCAGGAAACACATGTATGCCAGAAAGCGCCTGGCGAAAGCTCTGGCAAACTAAAATGGCGTAGCCTGTGTTTGCTGTTTCGCAGGCACACTATGATTGCATAGCCTTCCTCCTGCCGGGGCCCATTCCCCTTAAAGTTAGTGTGTCTTGTGTTTCGTTTTCTGAGGCTCGGTGACGGTGGCATAAGCCTCATCCTCCCTTCTCTCAAAACAAGTTGTCGCTTTCTTGGTGGCGGAGACCCAAGTCAAACTCTCCCGTGCGCCTATGGAAACCAAGCACTCCAGACGCGCCTCAGTTGAGTCCAAACGAGCGACTTATTTGTTTGGGGCTTTGGGTCTCCCTCGAAAACGGCCCAGCATTTTGCCATTTTGTTGAGGCGCAAAAGCCGCAAGGCTTGTTGAAGGACCGGGGGCGCCGTGTTTCACGATGGTCTCAGGACGCCACAGCTTGCAGCAAGTCGTTGGGAACAAGTGGAACAAGTATTGTAGCTGAAGTTGAGCGGTTTTGTGGTGATGCTCGGTGTATCGTTGCGCGTCGCAGGGTCCCTAGTTTTGGAAACAAAAAGCAACCTTGTGAGCAAGAGTTGTGGCAGTTTTTGCAGTATTGCTTGCAGAACCAACTAAAAACCAAACGAACTCCGGACAGCACAAATGTGTTTGTTGTTGTTTGAGGGTGTCGGGGTGCTCAGCATGAAACAGAACAAACACCATGTTTGGAGACCCCTTTTGAGCACGCTTGCCCGTGCTACACGAAACAAACATGGGCCCCATGAACCAATGAGGCCAAGTCAGCATGCGGCTAGTCGGAACCCTCAATTTCCATGCCTCACTGGCGAGAAAAAAAGTATAGCTTTGTTGATCGAATCAATTGGCTGTGCGATTTTTGATTTGAGCACCCTGTTGGGGTAGGGAAACCAAAGGGAAACTTCCCATTTTCAGGGGTCCCCGCATTTTGACGCATCCCAACATAACTGAACTCGCAAACCAGCCATAAGGAATCTCCAGATACGGAACCAGAGCAAACAGGGATACATTGCGCTGGGTTACATCAAGGAACTCAACTCGCAGAAGACCAGCGGCCATAGGAGACCAAAAGGGGCCCTGATTTGAAGGGAAACTTCCCCCCGACAAAAAGGATTAACGCGAGTGTCAGTGGGCCACTGGGAACCAAATAAGTGCCCTGCTTTTTGTGCGAGAGTGGGTGAGACCCCCATTTTTGACCATGACACTCCCTGTGCAGTTTGGTACCCAGACCTCTGAGGAATTGCCCTGGAGGTCACGCTTGGGAGGCACTGTGATTTGCGCCTCAAGTCTCACTGGAGATCCAAACACCTTCTGCTTCACAAGGATGCGGAACCTCAGAAAAATTAAGCTGGCAGTGAACGTTTCTCCGCCAAAATAAGTGTGTGCGTGCAAGATTGCTTTTCCAAGCCCGGGGCAAGCTGGCGCTCGAAGAACCAGCTCGCTGTCAACTGGGCCAGATTCGTGTCCCTTCCGCCCTGAAAAGGGAAGGGTCCCAAACAGGAAAATAACAACAAATTATCCGTGCCCTGGCTTCCCGTTCGGTACATTCAAATTTATGGGCAATGGAACGTGCCGAAAGCAGCTTTGGTTAGTTGGCTTTTCTCTTTTTTATCGGCAAGTGACTACATTCTCAAACTGGAGATAAGGGAACCTCTTGCGTGCATCGGCGAGCTCGCCTAACTTTTTCGTCGGCGAGCTTGCTACAATTTGTTCAAATCTCAGCCAGCGCCAAGCCTGAACTAGCCCGGGCCGATCTTTGACCTGCTGAGCCTCACCGCGCAACGATTAAGCTTGCGACCCGCTTTGCTTGGGGTTACCGGGTACCTTTGGACTGATGCGGCTGCCACCCAAATACTACTTCGGACATCAGGGAAGGGTGACGGTTTTCTTCTTTGAGCAAGGTGTCCAAATATAGGCGCACTCAATCTTGGGCCTTCCCTCCGCTGTCAAAAGGAGAAACTGGTTGCTTGTCAACCAAAGTGCGCACGAAGCTGCTTCGGCTGGGAAGATGTTTCTTCACCCGATTGACTTGATTGGCCAAGCCGCCAGCAAATCCCATGCCTGATCAATGTTCTTGCCACAGAGGCTTTTGTGGCTGTTTGGGAATCTAAAAGCAAAACTGGTTTGGGCGTGTCTCTGATCAAGGATGCCCATTTTGGGATGCTTTTACGGAAACCAGGTCGAACACCACCATTCTGGAGCCTCCTGCTTTAAGACACACCCGCGTGGTCCCATCAAGCCAAGAAAACAGGATGAAGCCTTCCCGGCTAGCTTCATGCCCTTTTTTCTGACCAGACCTATGGACATGAAGGGCACCATTGTTGATGAATGGCTGAATTCAAAGGGTCCCCTCCCCCGCGCCCCGTGCAAAAGAAGAAAACAAGAGCACCCGCGGTGTGGGTTGTTAAACCACTTGGTTGAACCAAACACACAGAAATTCGGGTATGTCTCAGCCTCCTTCTTTTCCCTCAGTTTCGCTTGAAAACCAATCAAACAACAGGATTTCTTCTTTTCCCTTGTTTTCCCTTGAAAACCAAGAAAGACGTGCTAAAAAACGAAACCACGACCCTTCGAGAGCCGCACGCGAACTTGTTTGGGCGACCCTGCGGAGAGGAGCACCAGAATGGAGCCCAGGATGAACTCCCCGATGTTCTGGCGGTTCAGAGAGAGCTCTTCCCAGGGTCGGCATGAACCAACCCTCCGCTGCAAATGGGTGGGCCAGTTTTTCAAGTCAGATCCCAAAATGGTGGGTTTTCCCTTTCACTTTCATGTAAAACCGTGAAAACAAAAAACGGTACCCTAAAGAAAAAGGAACCAGACCCAACATAACATGGAACCCATTTCAGGGGGGCATCCCGGTTCATCGCCTGCACCCAGAGAATCGAGGGCCGCTGAGCCTGGCACGGCACCGTTTCCCAGCCCAGCTGTTTGACCCACAAAAACCCATGGACACAATATGGGGGGGTGCTCAAGATATGGGTGTGGGTGAAAAATAGGTGCGCAAAATGGAGGCCTGGTAATCCGCCGACCCCCCTGCCTGCAAGGGGAAGGCGCTGGGGGAGTGTTCGTTTAGCGTTGGAGCGTGACTGTGGCAGCCTTCTCCCTTCCCTTTCGCCCTCGCCCGTTCAGCCCTGTACCTTACCAGCCTTCTTTCTTTCACTTTTTTCTTTTTCTTCTTCGTTTCTTCTCTTTCCTTTTCCTTTCTGCTGCCGGCGCACTCCTTTGGTTGGTGCTCGCTGTAGACAAACGAGTGCGGCCTGGAAAAGCGCGGGAAGCGAAGCTTTTGTGGCTGGCCGCTCCCTCTGGACCGATAGCCTTGCTGCATATTGGACTCAAACGCGACGTTAGGCACCCGGCCGCGGCGGAGCAGGCTGCCGGCGCACTCCTTTGGTTCGTGCTCGCTGCGGCGAAGCGAGTGCGGCCTCCAAGCGCGCTGGACGCGAAGCTGTTCTTGCTGGTCGCGCCCTGGGGACCGATAGCTTTCTACTTTCTATATAGGATTCAAAAGTGACGTTCGGCACCCGGCCGCGGCGCACCAGCCGGTCTTGGCAAGACGCACAGCAAACCCAAAGGGATGAAAGACCAGGGAGAGGCAAACTGTGACAGACGCAGGCGCACATGGGCATGGACAGGCCGGGGATTGAACCCGGCCCCTCTCGCATGCTGAGCGGGTGTGATGCCACTACACCAACTGCCCCTGAGCTGAGCAGGCCGAGAGTGCTCAACTACCTGCTGCGCACAGCTTTCAGCGCTGAAGCTCTGTCACGGCCAGCCCGTTCGCAGCCTGCTCCGCCGCGGCCGGGTGCCTAACGTCGCGTTTGAGTCCAATATGCAGCAAGGCTATCGGTCCAGAGGGAGCGGCCAGCCACAAAAGCTTCGCTTCCCGCGCTTTTCCAGGCCGCACTCGTTTGTCCACAGCGAGCACCAGGTTTGCGCCCTGGGGACCGATAGCTTTCTACTTTCTATACTTTCTATACTTTCTACTATTTCTATATAGGATTCAAAAGTGACGTTCGGCACCCGGCCGCGGCGCAGCAGCCGCCCTTGGCAAGACGCACAGCAAACCCAAAGCGAGAAAGACCAACGCAGGCGCACATGGGCATGGACAGGCTGGGGATTGAACCCGGCCCCTCTCGCATGCTGAGCGGGTGTGATGCCACTACACCAACTGGTCCTGAGCCGAGGCCGAGAGTGCTCAAGTACCTGCTGGGCACAGCTTTCCGCGCTGAAGCTCTGTCACGGCCAGCCCGTTCGGCCTCTTTTCTTCCTTTCTGCTGCCGGCGCACTCCTTTTGGTTGGTGCTCGCTGTGGGCAAACAAGTGCGGGCTTGCTCGTTCGGCCTCTTTTCTTCCTTTCTGCTGCCGGCGCACTCCTTTTGGTTGGTGCTCGCTGTGGACAAACGAGTGCGGCCTGGACCAGCGCGGGAAGCGAAGCTTTTGTGGCTGGCCGCTCCCTCTGGACCGATAGCCTTGCTGCATATTGAGCAGGCTGCCGGCGCACTCCTTTGGTTCGTGCCAGGGATAGGCAAACGGTGCCAGACGCAGGCGCACATGGGCATGGACAGGCCGGGGATTGAACCCGGCCCCTCTCGCGTGCTGAGCGGGTGTGATGCCACTACACCAACTGCCCCTGAGCTGAGCAGGCCGAGAGTGCTCAACTACCTGCTGGGCACAGCTTTCAGCGCTGAAGCTCTGTCACGGCCAGCCCGTTCGCAGCCTGCTCCGCCGCGGCCGGGTGCCTAACGTCGCGTTTGAGTCCAATATGCAGCAAGGCTATCGGTCCAGAGGGAGCGGCCAGCCACAAAAGCGTCGCTTCCCGCGCTTTTCCAGGCCGCACTCGTTTCACCAACCAAAGGAGTGCGCCGGCAGCAGAAAGGAAAGGAAAGAAACCAAAGGAGTGCGCCGGCAGCAGAAAGGAAGAAAAGAGGCCGAACGGGCGGGCCCGCACTCGTTTGCCCACAGCGAGAACCAACCAAAGGAGTGCGCCGGCAGCAGAAAGGAAGCAAAAAGGCCGGACGAGCGGGCCGTGACAGAGCTTCAGCGCTGAAAACTGTGCCCTGCAGGTGCTTGAGCGCTTTTCCAGGCCGCACTCGTTTGCCCACAGCGAGCACCAACCAAAGGAGCGCGCCGGCAGCAGATAGGAAGAAAAGAGGCCGCTGGACGCGAAGCTGTTCTTGCTGGTTTGCGCCCTGGGGACCGATAGCTTTCTACTTTCTATACTTTCTATACTTTCTACTAATACTATTTCTAACTAATACTATTTCTATATATAGGATTCAAAAGTGACGTTCGGCACCCGGCCGCGGCGCAGCAGCCGCCCTTGGCAAGACGCACAGCAAACCCTAAGCGAGAAAGACCAACGCAGGCGCACATGGGCATGGACAGGCCGGGGATTGAACCCGGCCCCTCTCGCGTGCTGAGCGGGTGTGATGCCACTACACCAACTGCCCCTGAGCTGAGGAGGCCGAGCGTGCTCAACTACCTGCTCGGCACAGCTTTTCGCGCTGAAGACCCACCCGCTCGGCCTTTTTTCTTCCTATCGGCTGCCGGCGCACTCCTTTGGTTGGCGCTCGCTGTGGGCAAACGAGTGCGGCCTGGAAAAGCGCTCCAGCACCTGCAGGGCACAGTTTTCAGCGCTGAAGCTTTGTCACGGCCCGCCCGTTCGGCCTCTTTTCTTCCTTTCTGCTGCCCTCTGGACCGATAGCTTTGCTGCGTATTGGACTCAAATGCGACGTTAGGCACTCGGCCGCGGCGGAGCAGGCTGCCGGCGCACTCCTTTGGTTCGTGCTCGCTGCAGCGAAGCGAGTGCGGCCTCCAAGCGCGCTGGACGCGAAGCTGTTCTTGCTGGTTGCGCCCTGGGGACCGATAGCTGTCTACTTTCTATATAGCACTCCTTTGGTTGGTGCTCGCTGTGGGCAAACGAGTGCGGCCTGGAAAAGCGCTGAAAACAAGCAAACAAGCAAGCAAGCGAGCAAGCAAGCAAGCCAGCAAGCCTGAACCAGCCAAAAGCCGCTGACAGAACAAAAAAAACCTGGGCTGGCCCCCCAGCGGAGGGGTCGGCGGCACTGGGCGGCAGCCCTTAAATTGGAATGGACTAAAACCTCCTGTCCCCTGGTGGTTCAATTTGACCCACGGCCATATTGGGGTACCCCAACAAGACACACAAGTTGCTCAGTGGATTCCAGCCATCGCAGTACATCGTCCCTCGCTAAAATGGGTATGATTGATTGAACATAGCAACATCAGAATTCGGTGGGGATTCCTGTCCAGAAACCACTGTGGAGGCGTTTATCGTATTGACATGCGTAGCTTTTTTGTATGCGCATGTGCGCGTGGGTGTGACACAGGAGGTGGCCCAAACATTTCGTGGTTTTCCTCGTGGTTCCGCAGATCTGCAAACTCTGCATGTTCCGAACCTGAAGTGAGGGATCTTAAGGCGCAGTAGAATGGTGCCAAACTCGTTGGGTGATGCCTTTTGTTTTGTTGCTTGGTTTGGCAAGAACCTACACTGAACCTGAGAGGTTGACCATCTCTACCAATCCCAAATAAAGGAATCGGCCTTCTGACAATGGCGCGGAAGACAAATCACGGACTTGCCCTCCTGGAGATTTGCATGGGGACCCAAAAGCCACGATTGGCAAAGTAAACTCACTCCTTTTGTGGGACCCCTTTTGAGGTTCCACGCTGATTTGTAGGCGAGCAGTGCACTAATAAGAACATGACCATTGTTCCGAGCACCTTGCTTGTCTGTCACTGGTTCTCTGCGTCTTTGTGCCTCTGGGGGTCTGTTCTGTGTTTCTGCGTCTGCATGTCTGTATGCGGGTGTGTGTCTGTGTGTGTGTGTGTTTAACTGTCTCTCTGTGGGTGCTTATGATTGTTGTGTGTCTGTGCGCTGACTCTCTGTCTCGCTGGCTCTCTGTCTCTTCGTCTCTTGTCTCTTGTCTCTGTGTCTGGTGTCTGTGTTTCTGTGTCTCTGTGTCCGTGTGGCTGTGTCTCTGTGTCTGTGTGTGGCTGTGTGTCTCTGCGCAAGAGCGCGTTGAATGTGGGGTCACGTAACCAGAATTAGGGCTGGCCCCACTTCTTGAGGGTCGTGCATGTCTGGAGGTTGACCATGTTTAGTGGGGGACCCACCAAACAAACAGGTGAAAAGGGTGCTACCTCCAGTCGCTATGCAAGCCATTCCTGGCACAAACATGGGGAACCCTCTGTTCAGTGTTGAACAAAATGAAGTCAAGGCCAGCAACGCCTGCCATGTGTAAGGGCTGGTGCAATGCATTCCCAGTGGATAAATGTTGTGTGAACACATGAACTGCTCAATTGAACACATGGTGAAGGCAAAGTGAATCTGGCCGAGAACAGATTAGAGCTACTCCCCTGCAAGTCAATATGGGACTCAATCAGCATGGGAGGCTTTTGGGAGTCCATGTTGGCTTGAAAAGGAGTAGTTGAGTCAAAATCAAATTATGGTACTAACATGGTCTACCCAAAACCAGGTACATTTGAAGGCCGGGACTATTCCTTTCTAACCTTCATCTAGCCGTGTTTTCAGAAGGCGGCTCAGTTGAACCTTTCAACTGACACTGTTCAACACGGCCGACGGGCCAACGCGGCAAGTCCGCCCACCTCCTGAGTGTCTGCAATAAGCCTTGGCTCCAAGGCGTCGAACCACGCCGGCCAAAGCTCGACTCTGGACAAACTCGTGCGCCAGTAGGTAGGTGGTTTGTCCCAGAGCAACTGGTGCAACCAGTATCCACAGCATGGTTAATGGTCCAAATTGCGTGGTTTCCCTCTCAGTGAAAGAGAGAATGCCCCCTCAACAAATTCCCTCAGCGCCTGACATGCCCGTTGTGCTGGGTGCCAAGCCCAAAACGTTTGGTTTCCTTTTAGTTTCCCTTTGACTACTACCGAAAAGAGGGCTTCGAATCCATTTTGACAACCCCCCCGCCACACGGAATGGCAAGGCCCCATCCGACTTAAAGGCCGAATCTTCGCCTCGGGTCCCTTTCAAAGCGCCCAAAACAACTCTCTACGAAAAGCCTCCAGCGCCCCGTTCTTACCGTTGGAAAAATGAATGTTGCTAAGAAAAACGTACCAATGTCATTTCCGAGGCGTAGGTTAACCCCAAAACGGGCTGAGCAAGCCATGTTCTGAACCGGGCTTCGGGCTGAGCCGCGTCCGCCTGGCGGACGCCTGGCTCCGGACCCAAGCGAAGAGGCTGGAAAAAACCATATTCTGAAACGATCAACCCGGAAGAATGCTAAAAAATGAAAGGGCGGAGGCACCTGCTGATACCTGGGACTGTCCCTTCAGCTTGATTTGCCTGGGATTTGAGTGTGGCTCACTTGGACGAGTGCCAAAGACGACTGGGATCCAGGAAGAAGGACGGAATCAGAACTAGGGGCCTCCAATTTTAATCTAAATGTCATGAGAGGGGGACGTCTACTAGGGAGACGAGACTATTCTGAATGTAATTATGGAAGCTGACAGGGGATTGAACGCCATTTCGGGGCGTTCCCTCTGTCCACTTCCATTGAGGGTAAGCGCGCGTAAACGCTGACCTCGAGCATGGAAGTGCAAAGACCTCCTTCCAACAGGAAGGTCTTCTTCCAAAAGAGCCTTGCTCGCCGCGAATGACTTCATTCGCCGATCTCGGTTGCCGGGCTTAAAGAGCGAGGAAAACCGAAGAAGATTGCGCATCACTGGGTTCCCTTATGTACCCCCAAGAATTTGTGTACCAGTGCGTCCTTCCAGCTGACAAGTTGGTCTCCAATGCGGCAAAAGGCCTCATTGAACCAATCAATGTGGCAATTTTACGTAGGGCATCGGGACTTTGGCAAGATGACTACACAGGTTTGCATAGGCTCTACTACAAAATGACACCAGGTAAAACCATCTACTAAAATTGCCAATGAATTCTTTTTCGTGACACCCACTACAAACGACCCCTTTAAACTTTAAGCATCGGCCAGTCACTCCCCGGGGGGGACATCAAAGGCACGGCAAGTTTGTCACCCTATCCCCAAAAACAAGACATTAGCAAAACAGCCAGAGTTCGACTCGTTGGGCACCAGAAGCAACAAGCATGATTTAAGTTAAACTATGTGTTATGTGGTTCTTTCATCATCGCCTTCAACTCGCTACATGGATGTATATGTCAATATGAATTGGCTGATGTCAAACCATTACTTTCAATGGCAAACCTGCTCATGCTTTTGGTTGGATCCTTCCGAGAACGGAAATATGCGTTTGTCCTGGTGAGGATCCCCCGCCACAAAACATGTTCCTTTTGAAGTCCCTTCACAGCCCCAAGAAAGAGGTCCCTCAACAGATCCGTTCCCTTCGAACATGACCAAGAGAAACTCAATTTACTTCATGATTAGCAACCAACCCCGCAAACCGGCAAAGGAATCTCCTGAGGAAGGGAGTAGCGTGCTCCATGTCAACTTCAAAGTAATCCGGAGGACCATACTAATCAGGGGTGGTTCCGGTTTTTGATGTAGGTCCACTGATGTCTTTTGGCTAGGGCCCTTCGAAATCCGAGGTTGACACTCGCAGGCCTCTTTTTCGCTCGCCAACCGGACTATCGGTGCGAGAGGCATGAGCAGTTCCAGTGACCAGGCGCTGCCAATTCCAAGTTCGATACGAGACAAGTAGACAAACATCCAAACGCAACGGCTATCTGGTCGACCATCCGGATCGTCAACTGACTACCTGCACCCTAGTAGCTTGGACAACATCCAACTGCTAAATCCTGGTTGATCGAGGTGAATCACAGCTTCCAACTCCTTCCCAACTTTTTGCAGGGCATCCGCCATGCTCCCAACTTGTTGAATTGGGATGGGACATTGGAGATTTCTGGCGAGAAAGACCCGAATCCTGAAGAAGACAGTAGCTTGTTTTGCGGACATGAGCCAGTCAAACGGCCGCAGGAGGAAAGTAGCAACATCATGGCATTTTCTTCCCTATGGGCGGGGATGTCTCAAAGTGGGGGCACGTTCCAAGCCAACTCCTCAAAAAATACCCACAAAACACAGCCACACCCGTGGGCAAACAACAAACATATAGCATATATGGGCAAGCTATAATTCACGCTCTGACAGTAAGGGATCCCGGGATGAAGGACCTCGCCCCAAAAACTGACTTGGGGATTGTATGACACAGCATGTCTGTATGACACCTGGCAATGACCCTTGACCCACATCAACAATTCGGGGAAGTCAACCTTGTGACACCATAAGGTCAATTCTGGGAAAAGTTCATAGACCATGAGGCTCCCCGAACACTGCCAATTTCCAAATTAGGGGAACCACCCCTGCCTGATGCAGAGGAATGATTGAGACAAAATGGGCATTCGCTGCTTTGCAAGGAGCCAGCCGCAAAGCAGGGTTAAGATTCTTTGAATACCTCAGCAAGGGACTCACATGCCTGTGTAGCAAAAAGAGGGGTCCCACACATGGCGGTCCAGTCTCTTCTGGAAAAAAACAGCCCCAAAGGCCCCTCAAAACCACAAACAAACTCACACACACACACACTTGCATGAGATGACAACCCACACCAGAAGTAGAAAATTAGAAGAAAAAGAAGAAGAAACAAAAACATGTGCGTCACCAGCTCCATCGATGTGCCCAGGTGACGCACTATGGAGTTTCGGATCTCATGGGACCACCCTCAACGTGGTGTCCGACGTTTCACGAGTGGCCACCGACTCCAAACGAAGCAGAACGAAAACAAAAAAGGGACCCTTGAGGACATTGGCTGCACACACAGTGCCCGCCATTAAAACAGCTTGGAATTGCTCATGCGCCTGAAGACTTGGAAAACGAGCGTGCCGCCGCGCAAACTCGGTGGCCCTGACGCTTTGCATGCCCATCTCCTGTCTGATTAACAGAAGTGTTGGGCGAAAAGCCCGTCTTTTGATTTTTTTGGGGAACCACACCCGCCAGGCTAACAGGTCGCAGGCAGTCAGTCGCAGCTCACTTGCCCTCAGTGTTGACCAAGCACGTACCGCACTTTCCACAAGACTTCTCTTTGATGACTCGCACGTGTGAGTGCCGACGCTCAGCACCGGCGAGTCATTCCTTACTTGCGCAGATCTGAGCAAGAATCTGCCTTCCCTTGGAGAACTTGAGGCTGAGAATCCACACGTCGTCGGTTCGATTCTCAAAAAGGGCGACTAAAAATAGGAAACCCCGGGAGAAAAAAAACACTGATTCTCTCTAGGGAGGTCGATTCCGGGCAGCCTGACCCGTGGCCATGCGGGGTCCCATGTGGCATGAAGAGCAATGAGCCCCAGGCCGGCGCAATGCCAGCCTCTGCGAAGGGGCCAAGCACACAGGGTGGCAAGGGAGTCCGCGCACCCCTCATCCAACAAAGCAACATCAGGACAGAGTCCAGATATCCGCAACCACATACCGCAAGCCAGGGGCAGCAAGCCAGCAGAGATATTCTAAAGAGCCCAAATGAAGGGAGAAAACGAACCCCAGGCCACAAGCCATCCCTCAGGCAGACCGGGTTTCAACAGCCCACGGCAGCGGACATAACCAAATCCACAGAAGAACCGCTTAAGAACACAAACCGACACTTCGTCGCGGGTGAGGTCGCAATACGCTTTTCGTGAGGTCGCTACTGTGTATGCCAGATTGATCCTAAGTCTAGTGGGTTGTTTCACAGTGAAGGATTCCCTCTAAACTGGGACCTGCAGCGAAAATCAAGGGGTATCATCAACCCAGCATCGTGCGCAAATGGGTAATTGTGTTTAAATTTGCTTTTTGTTAGCTTTCCTTTCCTCTGCGTAAAATTAATTTATTTCACCAGCCTGACATAAGGTTGTTTGGGGGCTATTCCCCACATAAACCACCATTTGGGCTGAGGTCGTGTGAGGTCGTTATAATTCACCCAGTTTCTTTAAAACCAGAACAAAAACACAAAGTGGGTTCGTTCAGAAACGGGGAAATCACACCGCTAGAGACCTTCATCATGGGTGAAGTCTGCCAAAAGGGGAGACTTATTTGAGGGGAAACCACAAACAAACCAACCTTTCTAGGGGACCGACTCAATTTTGAGAAACAACCAGATGTGCTTTCGGAGCTTCAAAGGAACCCAGCCACCATTCTTACTTTGCAACAGGTTTCTGGCACAGGCCAACTTTCTCAAGCAAAAAACATTAAAAAAAAAATGCAAATGCGCCACTGGGTGTCTGGGATCTAGAGGTGCTCCTTGAAGAAGGCCATCATGCGCTCCACACCCTTGGTGACCGCCTCCAAGGTCTCAGGCTGCGCCGTATCCCCGCGGCTCATGTACCCGTGGTTTGCCTCGATCGGAGTGGGGAACTGGACTAAGAGGAACACGGGTGGGTTTGCCGGATTCCCTTGGAACCAACCCAAAGCCTCCAAATCAGACAGACACAAAAACACGAAAACACACAAAGACACAAGAACAACCACACAAGCAAAAACACGGATACACCCACACACAACAGCAAACAAACATACGCACACAGAAACGAACACACAGACGCAAAACCAAACAAAGAAACAACAAAACAAAGAAACAAAGAAACCGCAAAAAAAACACGCCAAACAAACAAACACACAAACAAACCAAACCAAACAAACAAACAAACAAACAAACAAACAAACAAACATGCAAGCAAGCAAGCAAGCAATCAAACAACAAACAGACAAACAGACAGACAGACAGACAGACCGACGGATGGACGGACGGACAAACGGACAGACGGACAGACGGACAGCCAGACAGACAGACTAACACACAAACAAACAAACAAACATACAAACAAACACGCAAACAAACAAAATCAAATGCCTTTTTGCAGGAAGCATTTTGCCCAACACCTGGTTGTGACCTCCATTTTGAGCCCCTATTGTATGGGCCAAAAGGGGCTCCAATGCCCTTGCCAAAAAAACATCTTCGTAAATCAATCAAAGTCCAACGGGCTCCAAAACAGGTTGCGCGAGGAAAAACAAACGGGGTCCAGTAGCAGCTATATTGTCAAAATCAGGCCTTGTGGGAAGCCTTGTGGGAAAGCACTTGCGCCTTTTCTGTTAAAGGCAAGCATCCACGATTCGTTTCTGTCACTCGAGCTAACCAAAGGTTTTGGGAAATCGGGAGGACTCGCCATTGCCACATTTGCTTTTCCATCAGTCTCCCTCAGCAAGTGTGTGCACATCACCAATTTCCATCAAATCTGCCAAGGGTCTTCCACAACGTCCCAGGTGACCTGCCCCGGCATGGCCGCCAGGCAGGCCTTATGCGCCTCACCCTCGGGCTTCCACCTGTCCAAGCCGACCCCCGTTTTGCTTGGGCCCCATGCTTGGAACAAGAACCACAAGGTCAGTGACCCTGCTGCAACAAAGTGAACCCTTTCTGGGGGGGGAGCTGGGTGTGTGTGTGGGTAAGTAGTAGTTTGTTTTTTACTGGAGGCCTTTGATGGACATCATTTCCATGGAGGTTTACGTACTTCCACCAACCATTTTTTAGGAAGTCCCTGCCTGGCGGATTCCCCCTTGGTGGCAATCATCAGCTGCGGGCACTTGATCTCTCTGCACGCCTAGGTCAAGGTTCAGGTGTGGTGGGAGAGGCCCTGTTCAGATTTGAAGAGAAACCAGAATCAGAAGTCAAATGACTCTTCTTGAGGTCGCCAGTTTGACACCGAAATGAGCCTCAAACAAAACAAGCTTCCTTTCCCAAGAGGACAGGAACATGGGGCTGTCTGCAATTCTTACAATAATTCCAAAACCTGAAAAAAGGATTCCAACCTAAGGGATCTTCATCATGGTGTGCTCAGTTTTGGTTTTACCCTTATGTGGGCTCGCCATGGGCAAATGCGGCCAGCTCAACGCCTTTGACTCACCGGATACCGGATGCAAGGGCTCGGGTATGGCCAACCCCTCCTTTAGGTTTCCTTTCTACTCAGCCCAACCCAAAATTACAAGAATAAGATGTTCAGCTTCTACTCCATATCTAGCCTGCACTCTTTGAGCATTCTTTTTCTGAGGAGAGCCCAGTCTGAGGCAACCAGAGCAACCAGTTGCTTCGACAAACTTCGCAACCCCCGGATGTCGTGGAGCAAATTTGCGCGTCCCGGCCTGGAGGTCGTCCTCCTTCGCGGCTTTGCAAAAGCCCTCGTTGGAGGGATGGAAGCCCACACAGCACCTGTTGGACCAAAAATTAAACAAACCATCATTAGACTTAGGCCCAGGTATAGAATTCTAGCTGTTGGCCCAGCTGAAGCCAACAACAAGATGTTTAAAATCTAGTCAACCTTTGCGCGTACTTGACAAGAGAGGCAAGGCACTTTCGGGGGATGCACATGAACCAAGCCCAAAGGGGCTGTGGTCTGAGAAACGGCTTGATCCTTCCGTTTGCGGCACGGTTGGGCCAATCTCTTCACGTTTCCACGTAAGCTTCCTCCTTGTGGGTTTCCCGATACAAGGGGGGGCGTGCACGTTTTGCAACCAAGCCTGGTCAAGTGACTCACCAGCATCCCTCGCCTGAACTCTGGGTAGGCCGCACACTTCAGAGAGCCATAGGTGCCCCAGCAGAAGCCCAGCGCTGCAAAGCCTTTTCGAAGAAGCCAGCGGATTCCCAGAGAGAAGGGGAACCCTGCCAAAAACAAAAACAACACAAGGCACCACGGGGTGTCCGGGCGTTTGGCAAGTCGGATCCAATCCCTGCAATATTTGACTGGTTGCTGTGGGAAAGGGACAATAAACGAAGCCCAAACAAAAAACCTAGGGCAAACAGTTGGGCAAAAGCCGGCCATGCTTTTGCCTGTTTGACTTGAAAGGACAATCTAGCCAACAAACAATTATAATAGATGTAGCGAAAGCAAGCAGGCGGGCAGGCAGTCTAGCAGGCGGGCAGGCAGTCTAGCAGGCGGGCAGGCAGTCTGGCAGGCAGGCAGTGTAGCTTGCAGGAAAAGCCAGCAAGAAGCAAGCAAAGCAAAGAAACAAAGTGCCCTTTCCTGAGTTGGGTTTAGACATTCGTCTGCCGAATCTGGAGCAGGAAGCTCTGCACGCCGTGGGATGTCTTCATCCAAGGCAACAGCTCGTCCATCACCTTCTGCCTCGAGATCTCGCCGAACCGAGCGCGGGGCCCGGGGTGCGAACCCATACCCCCAACGCCCCAAAGCCGGCCCTGGATAAGGCCGACCAAGGCTAAGCAGGGTCTCAAGATTGGGGCAATCCCCAAAATGGGGCAGGAGCACTCTGTTTCGTCGGCGCAAAGTGAATACTTTCGCAGGAAAAACATGGCCGAGGTTTGGTGGAGCTGGTCCACGTTGTCCCCGTGCCAGTCCCCTGCCTAGCCTTCCCTCCAAGAGCCACAAAGGGAAGGGGCGATTCTATCAACCGCGTTAAACATCGAAGCGCGCGCGGGTGATATGTTGCTGCCTGAAAACCTGCCCGACCCTCACCAGCCAGGCTGCTTCATGAACGTGTCCCAGGCAAAGGTCCGGGTTTTTCCTCACTGCCAGCTTTTCCCCGGGGCGAAAACGGAACCACCCTCTAAGCAAATATCCGTTTATTTTAAAGGTATGGCAAAATATCCGGGTTTTTCCAGGAAATACCGGGTTTTTGGCTTTTTGCGTTGTAATCAGAATGGTCTTGCGTGAGTTATGATTGTGGTTCCCTCAATATAATCCTTTTGTTGGCTCTCTTACATCCAGTCAATCGCTCCACGGCCGCCCAGCGATCCCATCCAAGCAAGCTCATTGAGCATGGCACCTGTTGCAAATCACCTGCTGAACTCGAAACAATGGTCAATCCACAATTTGTTGGGAAGGCTTCCCAGATCGTGGCTCGGGAAGTTTAAAACAGCATTGGAATATGAACTTTCTGACAAGGGCAACAAGTAGTCCCAGTTTACCGCAAGCGGTAGCTGCACGTGTATACATATTTTGTATGGCACTGAGCAATCTGCTTGGGACTGTTTGCGTAAAGCTCGCGTCGGATACATCTGGAGGGCCGTCTTGCAAATGCTCACTGTTTGACAACCAAGTCCCGTGCTGGAGCATTGATCCCGGAACTTCTCGCAGGCTTGTCTAAAACGTCGCAGGAACATCATTTTTGGAGCGAGCCAAAAGAACCTAACCCACTTTGAACACTGGACAGCAGGTAGTAAAAGACGCGTGGGACGAACACATGAATGACTGCTTTTCGCAGGGTCACCTTGCAAGCTTATTTCGGGCAGCTCGGGCCTGGAAAGCTGCTTGAGCAGAGGCTGAAAATCCCATAAATTGCGTACGGGTTTGTACGGTATTTTTATGGGATTTGTACGGTTTTTGTACGGGTTAGGAAAAACCTGGTTTTCGGGAAAATATGGGTTTGTATGGGATTTTTATGGGATTCGTATGGGATTTTTATGGGTTTCCTTTTTTTTCGCACGTGCTCGGCCTTCCAGAAGCTTTCCAGCAAAGAAAAGCGGGCACACGGCCAGATTGCGCGAGCAGCGAACTGGTTTTGTATGACATTGCGGTAGAACGTCCGAAGGTTTTCGGGCACAAGCACGTACTACGCAACATGTTTGGCTTGGACTGTGCTTCCCATCGAATCAAAGTTAGGTGCTGGAAGAAAGTGCGACTTAGGCGGAGGCCAGCTTTGTTGGCATTTGGCTTGTGCGCCGAGCCGAGTAAAGAATGCAAGTGTCACTTTGGGATACTGCCTGATGTGTTAAAAATACAAAAAAGTATCAAGATGAGCATGATGTGTCAATCACGCAGAGCTACTGATGGTCATATAGTGAGCTGCACACTTGCACATTCAAGTTGGTTGTCCCGCTGCATTGTTGAGTTTTGGTTGACCACGCCCTCGCGTCTACCCCTGCCTTTTGAGCTCCAATCTTGAGGAGCAGGGGGCTATCGCGCACTTGGCGGTACAAAAGGAAACCACAAGAGATTCCCAAAAAACATCTAGAAACCCAATATACAATTTGGCAGTGAAAGAAACCTGGCGGCTCCTTTCAACACCTGCTCGAGATCCGGCACCTTTGCTCTGTTCTTCAAACATCCGACATTTCGCTTGCGAAAAGTGCCAAAATAAAGGATGTAAGTGAAATACCAGGTTTTTCCCTGGAAAACCTTTATTTTTCCAAAACTTGCCCAAAAACCAGGTTTTCCCATTTGACCCTTTAAAATTAAAGGTTTTTCGCTTAGAGGGCACACTTGCCCTTTTTGGTTGATTGCTTGAAGGGAAGACACCCAGAACAGAACAACAACATGGCACCACAGGTTAAGATGTTCACTGAAGGCTCACCCAAAAAGGATCCAACAAGCAAACAGCTGGGATCCCTAAACAAGCCCAAACAAGAAACCAATGGCATCATGGGACTGACAGCCCCCCCCCAAAAAAAAGAAGAAGGAAGGGAGTTTCCTGCAAAAACAACCCAAGCAAACCAACAAAAAGAACACCGCACTGCTGGACCCAGGGTCTGTCCATGTACCCGGTGAAGAATTTGAGGAGAAATTCGGCAGCGCAGCAGTAGTTCATGCCGAAGGAGGGCGCACACAAGGTGTAGCGCCCCTTCAGGGCGAAGAAGTCCGGGCAGACTGCCAAGTATCCCTTCCTGAGAGAAGTGGACGCTGAATTCATGAAAAGAAAATATGGGGCGCTTCCCGTTTTGAGTAAGGACATGAATTATTTCGGGGGTTGGTCCTCTGGAGTACTCCTAAGTTCAGGGGGAACCAACCAAGCAAGCAAGCAACCAACCGAACCCAATCCAACCCAACCCACCAACCAAGTCAATAAGTCATTCAGGGCAAGGTTCGTGCAATTTGTTCTCAGTGATAGTACAAGGGGCTAAATGGTTGTAGACAATGTTATCTTATGATGCTTGTGACGGTGAAAATATGTGTTAGCGTACTCCGCATCCTATGGTTGTGAAGAGCCCGCCAGTAGGAGGGTTTCATCCCAATACGAGCTAATAGCGACTAAGGCCCACTAGGGTACTAGGGATCCTAGGTGCCGTCTCTTTGGAGGGTCGTCTCTTCTGTGGGGGGGCCTCTGACAACCATGGGACCACTCCATTCTGATGACTCAGGCCGTCCATCTCTTTGCCAAGCATCTCAGCCAACATGTCGCAGAACTGCTTGTGACGCCCTGTGTGCACGCCGAACCTGGCCCAGTGCTCCGTTGAAAACGAAGCGAACCCGAAAGGGATCATAATCTGACGACCAGTGGGCAACCCAACCAACCAAACAAGGTTTAGAGAGCAGGTTAGAGGGCAACCTGCACAAAAGGGTTCAAGTTGTTTGGAGGAAGGCTTTTCAGCAGACGTTCGGCGCTTGGCTTAGACTCAACCAACAACCAACTTCAATGGTTTGCTTCGCAGCACGTTTTTTTCTCACTATGTACTTGCTTGCGAGTAAGCCCTCCTTCTGCTACCACGCCTTGAGGCATAGTGGGTCTGCTGTTACGTTATGTTACGCTCATTCATTGCTATTCCTTACTCAAGGTTCGCGTTTACGAGCTTTGCTGCTGTGGGCTCCTCACCAGAGGCTCAAAAGGAACTCAAGCGAAAACAAGCTTTCAACAAGCAACAGATCCACGATTTGCGGCGAGAGGGAAACCAAAAGAAAGCAAACTCTGTGTGATTCGGGCACGAGCCTGTGCCCAGGCAATGGGTTAGTTGGGGTAAACAAGCCACAAAAGAAAGGTTCCCCAAAAGCAAACCAATCCCCGGTCCCAAAGATCAGGGTTTCCCACACACCAGAGAACAACAACCAAAGGAAAACAAACCAAACAAGAAAAGGGTTAACCCGCAACCTTGGTCGATAACAGGCCGCACGACTGGTCCAAACCAACCTGGCGGCGGCCCGAGGTCTCTTTCTCCCCCGAGATGCCGTCGGTCGACGCAGGGGCTCGGCGACGCCCATTCGAGGCGCGACGGAACCCAAAATCTTGAGCCAAACACCACAGGTCAGTCACTACCGCGACATCCCTGGTGATGAAATAAACCATGGCTAATCACACCCCCCTCACGAGGAGCCCGTCATATGACGGGTGGAGCGTGCCATTTACTGATAGGATTTAACTGCTCGCATACGTCCGCAAACAGCTGGACACTACCGCCGTCAGCGGTGGAGCAAACCCACAAAGGCAGTCGCGCGACATCCCGGGCATTAAATTCCCGCCACCACCCCGAATTAATCGGGGTAACGCTGTCCAACATACCTTGTGGAAAAGTCCACATGACGACAATAGGTCACAACTGTTTGCATCAGAAATGCAAGAAGTTTAATTCTTATCAGAAGCCATGAAAAAGGATATCATTTGTCCAATCTGTACCCTTGCCTATCGGCGAGAGGTACACCTGACCATGCATACTTGAAATAGAATACTAATTTTGCAAACCTGGGAGTACCCTCCACTGGTTTGCTTCCCCGCTCACTCACACTACTTCTTGGTGACCATCACCAGCAGCAGATCAGCGGTACAGGAGAGGCATGGACAACACGCCTCAGCGGTGCAGGATGAACGTGATCATCACCCCGCAGCGTTGACCATTGGAGGGCGGGTGCAAGCCTACCGGCCGCAACCCTCGTGAATCAGCCTACCGGCTATCATCACGCCTCCTCCGGTCACGTCCGCCCCGCGCACGGTCCCTGTCGCGATCCCTCTCGGATCTCCTGCGATCATCTCTCCGTCGATCTCTGTCGCGTTCCAGCGAATCATCATCCCGATGATCCCGACGATCGTCTCTCCGACGATCTCGATCCTCGTCCCTCCGTGGTCGATATCTTCGCCTTCTCGACTCTCGGGAATCCCTAGTGTCCTGTGTCCTATCGGACCTCCTAGACGGCGTTCGGGAAACATCGGTACCCCGACGTATCCGCCCCGCGTGGGAGTTCGCCACGATCTGGTTGAGAGCTTCCAAAGCCGAACTTGTTTCGCCGTTCCTGATGAAGTCTCTCACCTGTCTGTTGAGCGCCCTATCGGATGACATCCCCAGGAACGCATCCACCATAGAAGCATCCGGTAGCGTCTTGAAATGACCTTCCACCGGGCTTGCGGCAGCTCGCCCCGCCGAGTGCAGCCTGACTTCGCTCCCCTCTGGCTTCTTCGCCATTGCCTTGGAAGCCGTCAGGGGCGCTACCGCGTCCTTTGCCGAAGACCTACCAAGCGCGGAGTGAAGGTCGTCTCCACTTGCCTCTCTCGCCGCTGCACCTGGCCTGCTGTCGACATCATCGGGTCTCTTCGATGCCTCCCGCTTCGTTGATTCCTTAGCAGGCACCTCATGATCCCAACGAGACTTTCTCTCTCTCCTTTGCTTATCGGCTGAGCCCCGGCTATCGCCGGGAGCATCATCTCCGCTCCCCTTCTCCTGCTTGACCTCAACCTTGTCTCCACGCGTCTTCTCCTTGGGCTCGGTCCTCGGAGCTTGAGAGCCTTTCGACTCAGAAGCCGGAGTTCCCTTTCCCTTCGGCTCAGACCTCGGGGCTGAAGTTGCCTTTGCCTTTGCACTTGGTCGAGCTCCTTCGACCGCTACCGCGATCCACGACTTCTTCGCTTGACCTTCCGGCGGATCAACCTCCACGATGGAGTCGGCCCAGCGTCAGCCTTAGCCTTTGCCTTCGGAGCGGCAGGACTATCGCCCTTGCCAGATCCTTTGCCCGATGCCTCGCCTGACTTCGGTTGTGGGTCGGAAGGACTATCGCCCTTACCACCCTTCTCGCCCTTCTTCCCTTTTCCTTCTCCACCCTTGGTGACCGGCTCCTGCCTTGGACCAGGACCCGGAGCAACATGATGTACCGACTGAAGCTCTTCGATGTTCACATCAACCGGCTCCGGTTGCTGAGCACCAAGAACGGTCCTCACCCGATCGTCACTAACGTAGACGAATGGGTCCCGGAAAGGAGCAGGAGGCTCCGACTGTCCAGCACTGATTGCCTTCTGCACTTTGGCTACCGCCTCCCTCAACCTTTTCTTCTCATCATACCCCGTAGACGAGACCAGGTAGTTCCTGAGGCCCGACATCAACCGATGGCTGGCCAGGATTTCCACATAGGCCATCACATAGGCCATCGGGATGTAAAAGGACAAATACGTGTCGTGACGTGCGAACTTCCTAACGGAAGTCGTCATACGTCTCCCCCACTGGGCCGCATGCGCCGGATTCGCTCGGAAGTAATCCGTCACCGACTCAAATCTATCGATTTGGTCGGTCTTGATCAGATGCTTCGCCACCCACTTCTCCACGAATGCGTCCGAGGCCGAGATGCCCGACACGTAGGAGGACTGGAAGAGCACCTTTGCCAATTCATCCCACGCCGCGTCAACGCCACCCTTGTCTTCACCGAGATAAGGAGGCAGCCTGATCCCACTCTGCACCGTCAGCCTCAGGTCGGATGCCATCGAATAGGAAATCAGGTTCCTCTTGATGACCCCGACCACATCGGAAGCGATCCTCCGGGGACTAAACTGTCCCGTGCTCCTCACCCAGTCCGGGACGATTTGGCTCCTAACGAAGTCCTCCACGTCCGCGTTGGGGATGAAGTTCGGATAAAAGACCGGGAGCGCACAACCGGGGCACAAATGCATCCCAGATGGCGTGAGCTCCGCGCACCTCAAACAGAAGGTGCTAGTCACGCTCAGCCTGACGCCCTCACGCGTCCGCCTGTGATTTCCCCTATCGGGAATGAAGTCACCATATTCCCAAACGCGATGATACACTATCGTGTAATCATCGAACATGTACGCAGCCTTCCACGTACCCATCTGGATCTCGTCCCGAACGGCAAGAGTCTTTCTCCTGGTCAGAAACACGGGCCCAACCAACGACCAGTGCACCCGAAGATCCACCATGATCACCACGTACCTACCTGAGTAGTTCCGTAGCCTGTCCCTGACGTACCACGAAGGCGATACCTCAGCATCAGGGCGCAAAGTCGCCGTAATCGGCACCAAGCCCTCATCCGGCCTCCCATCTCCAATTGATTCGTACTCATCAGGCCTCGTGATCAATATCTCGATCATGGCCTTTCCATTCCGCCTCATCCTTTGGAGCTGGACCGCCTTCCGGAAGTCTTGAAACTTCATGACGACGTACCCCACCATAGGAAGCTCATTCCATGGCATCTCACACATTAGAGAGCCACCAGGAGCATCCGCCTCGGTGTACATGCGCCGCACAGCCTGAAAGGTCGTGTCCCGTCCGATCCGCGTGAACCTAACGGACACCAACCTGGTGAAGTCCTTGAGGAGGACTCCGGACTCGTCATACATGGCCATTACCATGACCTCAACCTGCCCGGCCGGGAGAGCCTTGATTGCCGGGTTGAAGAACGCCCAATTCTTCTCCGCGTTCTCCATCCCCACAATCTCCTTCAGGAACCATACGACCTGATCTATGTTCACCCAATTTCCAGGCTGACGCCCGGTTTCCTTCAGCACCCGATCCTCGAACAAATCCGAGGCCCTCTTCGAGTTGATGACCAATCCATCGAAGTCGCTCGTGAGCATCTTCATCATTGCCTGAGCAGTCTCACGCCCAGCGATCGTGGCCGCTACTCCCGGCTCATAGCCAGGGACGTACTCGCCCATCCTGCTTTTCGTGGGAACCACTATTTGGCATGTCCTAGCCTCAGGAGGCACTAGCCCGGATGCTCGCATCTCCTGACTTATCTCTAGCCTATCGGCAAGGTAGTCCCTCTTCCCGTCCGAGACCACGAGATTGTACGTCATCTTTCTAGGATTCTCACTCGTGCGGAATCCCCTGCTTTCGTCAACCTGGCCGGGCGCGAATGGGTTGATTGGAGCCGACGGGCCCACCGAAGGCGCCCCTCGTCCAAAGCACAAGTACTTCTTATGGAAGTTCACCACCCGGTTCAGCTGCGTGAGAGCATATGCTCGGTCCTCCAGCGAAGCACTCTTCATTCCGGCTTCGGTCAGTGGGGCCTCCGGCTTGTCGTAACTCGCCTTACCACCCCATCTCGCCGCGACCAGCTCAGCAGACTTCGCGGGATCAAGCAAATTTCCCGACCACCCGGGCAAGCTGCTCAATGTCCTGGTCAGCGCATCTACCGATGCCGCCAGATCCCCAGTCGTCACCTGTTGAGGATCGGCCGCCGCCCGGTCCTCCTGACCAACGTCGGGAAGCCTCGCATCTCCGCGGATAGCCTCCATGGCACTCCTCTCTGCCTCCTCAGCCTCCGCTTGCGTAGCCACGGCCCGGGGAATCAAGATCGCCGCCTCGGCCGGCAAGGGCTTCTCCATGTCGATGGGAGTGTTCGTGGGAAGGAGCCTCTTATCATCTCCCTCCCCACTGTACTCATACCTGGGTGCAGTTTTTCGGTACTCCTCGAACTTCGTCTTGTCCGGACTCACCTGCCCAGCCTCAGTATCCCGAGGCTTGGGCTCGTTCATCGCAGACCTGAGCAACCCGGAGTAACCTCCCTTGGCAGCGTCCTGGTCCACGTCCATGTCGTCCTTCTTTCCTTCCGCCATGGACAACTTCCCAATATCAGGGAGCGTTTCATCATCAGCCGTTCCCGTCCCGGCGCCCCTATCGGGGGCCGGTCCAGCTACCTGCCGTCCTGACGAACTTGCCTCCTGGTCCTGCTCGTCCTCATCATCGACATGTGGTCGCTTACCCCACACGATCTTCGTCTTCGGCTTCAAGGGGACAGCAACACCACCAGCCATGTGATGTGCAGGCCAGGTGGCTCCACCAGGCTCATCCTCAAACCACGACTTCCCGAACGGGTTGCCATCTCTTCCAAGGATTTGCTGCCTATCGGCAACAGAACCCGAGTGAGACAATGCCGAAACATGGGAAAGCATGATTTCCTCTGCCGATTGCGCCAACGTGTCAGACATCTGCTCCCTCGTCGGAATAGTCCGCAACTCCGGAGCAAGGTGGCCGG
Source organism: Effrenium voratum (assembly GCA_963377175.1). Taxonomy (NCBI): domain Eukaryota; class Dinophyceae; order Suessiales; family Symbiodiniaceae; genus Effrenium; species Effrenium voratum. Next base: position 431,116 of record CAUJNA010003400.1, on the reverse strand, counting down.
CAATCATGCTGAAAGGCGCTGTGCCTAGCCTCTTGCCCAACACAGCCTCATTCAGCGCGTTGAAGTACTTCTGCAGCTTCTCCAGCATCGCCGTCGCTGCCATCAGCTGAGGGTGGAACATGGGCATCCGCCACGCGCGCCCAAGGGCGCAGTCCACATGCGACGCGATCGTAGTGATCGTCGCCACCAGCAAATGCGATGAGGCCACCTCCAGCACCCAAGTCGGGTCATCCAGCGGGATGCACTGGCCCGTCTGCGCGTTCAGCAAGGTAGCCCTCACTCCAGGCGCCCGGAGACAATCGTAGGCCTTCCGGTTCGGGTCACTAACGGTACCACGAACCATGTAATCGTCCCGATCAGGCATATCTGCCCAGTCTCCCACGGGTGCCCTCCCATGGTGATACTTCGCCTGGATATCCTGCCTCATCCCTAACGGGATATTGGCAGCCTCGGTCGCCAGCTTCTTCATGTTCCACTGCTGGTCAGCCCACGGCGCTGTCCTCCGATCACGAGGGTCGATGTACTCCAAATCAATCCTCCCGGCTGCCCGGTTAGCATCAATGGCCCCGTACATATAGTCGTTGTGCACGGCTCTGTTCAACACAGCATCCCACTCGCTATCGCGGGTGGGAAATGCGAGGTGCGCAGTCTCATTTGCCCTCCTCCATTCTTCGGCGGTAACCCGCGCATATTCGCGATTGATCGCTTTGTTCCTTATCACTGCATACATGAAGGGCTCGCCTGCCTCCCTCGCCAGGACATGGTGAACGATGTACCTCCTATTGGATCTGTGCTCCGCTGGCCTAGCAGAAGTCCGCGAACCTCTCGATGCATGGTAGGAGCCCGACTCCTTGAAATGCCTAACCTCCGCAGGCTTCAGCTCCGGTGCCTCCCCCGGGTGCTCCGGGTAGGGCGTGTTCACATAATTGTGCACGCCTCCTCGAGACTCCTGAGTCGATGCTCCCCTCGGGGTCGCCGCGGTATCCCGCAGATCCCCATCATCGTCCGTGTACTTGGGAGCATGGGAAATCGGCACGCTGGGACTCTTCGGACCTGGCACCTCATCCTTCTTCTGAGTGTCGACCGGGTCCTTGGCCCTGCGTTCCTCCCTAACGGGAGATGCTGCTCGCTTCACCGATTCTATGGTAGGTCGACTTGTTGCCGCAGCGACCTGGGGAACCTGAGCCTCCCTATCGGGAACATCTCCTCCCTTTCCGGCGGGAACCTCTGCTTCCTCCACCGGCTTCATTTCGACGTCCTCGGCGAACTCCAGCAGCTCTGCCTCAGTCGAAACCTCGCCATCATTGAATGTGTCCGCCGGAAGGTCGACCCCTCCCCTATCGAGAAGGAGGTCATCGACATTTGCGGAATCTCCAGCATCTACATTCTCCTCCTCGATCGTCGTCCTGGGCGTCCGCAGATTCGAAGTCCATCGATTCAATGCCTCGACCGTGGGAACCTGCGGAGATGTAACCCTCGGACTCCGAGGAGGGTTCGGTGGAGACTTAGGTCTCACTGACGCCATCATCTCCGTTGTCACTAACGCCTTGGGAGGGGCCTTAGGGATGGCGGTCGCACTCACCTCTCGTGGATCCATACCTGACGATGACCCGCTAGGAGCTCCGCCTACCGGCGGAACCTCCTGTCCAGCATTTGTCATCTCGGCATCCTCGGACTCAGACATAGAGCTAGCTCCACCCATCTTCGAAGAAGTACTCTCCTTCAGCTGCTGCATGATGGAGTCCCTTATCTTCAACCCAAGCTCACCAGGCCAATCACTCCTGGTCAGAGAGAAGAAGTCCGGGACTGCCGCGAGGTATGCAGGCATAATTGCCCATGCTCTCGCGACCGGCTTGTTCCTGCCGTAGTTGTCCACCTCGCATCCCCACGACACAGCGTCAGCGGAGATCACTGGGATCAAGTTCATGCGAACCACGTTCATCTTCAACTGGATCTCCTTCTGCATGTGAACCCCGTTGTCACCTTCTCGGTCTAACGACCTCCCGGGACCGCACACCATGACCTTGACCTTGTTATTGAGCGACTTCAGCGCTTCCAAGTCATGGTCCCAAATAGTGGCGGCATCGCTCCTCACTTTCCATGAGTTCTTTTCCCACCTGTACAGATACGAGCCACGAAACCCGAAAACGTACAGATCCGACTTTGCCGCGTTCGCACTACCGTGCTTCTGAACGCATTCCTCGGTCCGCCTGTCCATCAGCTCGTAGGCCTTCGTAACCATCGTCCGAAGTGACGTCTCCTCGTTATCACGAGCACTGGACACATAGTGGACCTCGTAGTTCTTGAACGGCCGATTATCCGGGGAACCCCTAAGCCGGTCATTCTTCGCCCTACATGTGAGGACACTCTCCGCTAACGCGGACGGGTCCAATCCCTTCTTACTCTTCCCGGAGACGGTGTTGAACGTCTGATCCAGCAAGTAGAAGACCGTCGCATCCGGACTCGCGGTCTCCTCCTTGTATACTGGAGGACCGTACCCGGCAGAGTTAGCCGCCGCAATCCTCAACGCGGCGCCAGTCCCACTGGCCGCGAGGCACTTGAGCAAGATTACCATCTTGTCAGAGCCACGACCCATTTCGTTCAGCACAATGGAAGGATAGATGGGAAGCATCATGTCGGCCAACATCGCGGTCGCCCAAGCATCCCAAAGCCTTTCCAACTGCACCTGATCGACAGCCGTCCGGGAGTATCCTCCCCTCGGCAGATCCATGGATCGAGGAACAACCTTCTTGTTCCTAATCAGGCGCAGCAACCTTTTATCCTGCAAGAAGCACTCCAGCTCTTTTGGAACCATCGCTCCCCGAGCAATGATCTTCGCTTCCTGCTCGGCTTCGGTGAAGTACCCCTTTGTCATGGTGATGTCCATTGTCTCGCCTTTGATCGCATCTTTCATATTTGACTTAGGCACGATCTTGGCGTAGAGCATCCCGCCTTCCGCCTGAGCCGCCTGGGGAGTCCCCGGCGCAGCACGCAGGTTCTCCTCCTCTACTGAGAGACCTATCGGTCCCATGTAGTTCTCGGGGAAGAACTTGTGCATAGCCCAAACGGTCGAGGGAGCATGCGGGTTCCACTCGATGAATGGATTGAAATACTGCAGGTTGCTATCGCCACCTGAGTTACACAATTCCACATGGTGGGAATCCGCCGCAGGTCGCTCGAGCTTGATGCAGATACCACAGATCCCCAATCTCGCGTTCGGGAACACCCGCTGTGCCCCTCTCTTGACGCTCCTCAACGCGGGCAGGTCCCCGAACAGGTTCTCGGTCTCATCGGGCTGCTTGATGCAAATCCCGACCCTCGCCCACGTGTTCTGGCCGTAGTGCGACAATGTGCAATACCCCAGAGCCTCAAAGCCTTCAAAGAGGTCCAAACACCCACAGATTCCTCGCTCGCGGTGGATGCAGTAACCTGCATACCACCCAGAATGCTCCACAATGAAGATTGCGAAGTCCCGTGGATGAGGATGTTCTCGGTGTCCATCTGTGCCCGGTAGTTCTGTGCCAAGTCGAAGAAGGCCCATCCATCTTCGGGTCCAATCTCAACATCAGTGGCACTCTCCGGGTTCTTGGGCCTGATCCGCAATACCTGAAAACGCTCCCAGTTGATCGCGTCCCCCATAGAGGTGACCAGCCCTGACATCAGTCCCATTTCATGCAGGTATCCCCGCATGCCTGGCCTATCGGCCGTGGCAAACTTCCTAACTGACCACGCAGAAGACAGTCGCCGCCCGGTAGAGCATCTAACGATCTCTTCCCGGTTCCTACCCTCAGTCAGCATCATGGCGTCAACAACCACCTCCGGAGGAGTGAACAGTGCATTAGGCCTATCATTCATCCAGGCCCTGATCGCCGTCCAGTGGTGATCCGCATCACCAAAGTCATCTCCCTTATATAGAGGATGCTCTCCAAACGCCACCTCTGCTTGGTCGGCAACCGTCGTGACCAAGGTCGTCTGGGGATGAGCCGTCTTCCACTCAGGCCAGGATTTCGGGTCACGAACCCACATTTCGCCACACGCCTGAGCAGCCGGCTCAACACTATTGTCCACGGGTAGAGCATTCCCGGTAACCCCAACACACTCCTCATACGCGAAGGCGTCATTATAATTCTATGTTCCTGTGGACCGGGGGCTTAGTTTGCATCCCGGGGTTTGGTTTTTGGTGGTTTAAATGTGCCAGCGCTGAGCGGCAAGCGAGAGCCAAATGCCAATCAAGGACACAAAATAGTTTTGCCAGCTACTGCAACTGCAAGTGTCTGCCGTTTTGTTTGCGTGGTCCAAGTGCGCGGCGGCGAGCGAGTGACAAATGACAATAGCACAAGGAGTAGTTTTGCCAGCTACTATGGCTGCTGCAAGTGGCTGCAAGTGGCCGCGCCATCTGGAAAAATGACACAATAATAGTTTTGTCAGCTACTGCAGCTGCTGCACTGTCCTGGTTGAGCCAAACGACCCCCGTAACTGACACTATATGTACGCATGTTAATGCATATATGTATAATATATATATATATATATGTGCACATGCATACATGGACGGGTGCCTCCCACCAAAAAGTTCGAACCTTGTTTCGACCCACGAGGGACGGGGCAACATCGCTCGGCAAGTGGCCGTTTTGGCAAACAGTCAGCCAGCCATGGAGATCCAAAATGGAACTTAATGTTCTCCAGGCCTGGACAAAACCTCGCATTTTTCCCTTATGGCCACCCGCACCCGGAGGCGCTTTTTGCTGTTGCACCGCGTCACGGCGTCACTCCTTGGCAGGGGGCCCAGTGACAAGACTGGGGGCTTTTCACTTTCGAAAGTTGCCCAGGAAGTGCCACACCAATCGATTGATTTGATCTACAAGCAGGCCGTCGCCGAGAACTGGGCAACATTGACCATGTGTGTTTGTTTGCAGGTTTTTTTTAAAGTGAAAAGCGCTGACCAAGGAGCCTCTGCCTGGCAGATTTGAGAGGGTCAAACCCGTGGGTCATCTAGCCTTCCACTGAGCACACCATGTCGCGCCAGGCAGTTTCCCCCAAAGGTTTTTTTTTATGCGGCAACTCTTCTGTCAGGTATCCAGATCTCGATCGCCAGCCCGCGCATGCTCGACCCCAAAGCGCCGTTTGGCTGGGCTCTCAATTCAAGGGATTGGAACAAGTTTTTTCGGTGGAGGGGAAAACCTCTCAGGCCCGTGGGCAACTTCGTCGATTGGTCGCCCCCTGAAAGAGTCAATCGTGTTTCTGTTAGCCATCGCGGCAAAGGTTCGCTCGACATGTGCGTTTCTTAGGATGCGTTTTTGTTGGAGCTCTCCTCGCCAGAGCACCGCGTCTGCATTCATAGTTGTAAACTTGCGCATTTGTCTGAACCAGCTCATGCTCTGTCAAGGACCGGTCTCTCTACTCAAGAAGCCATTCTCTTATTCCAAGCAATCATTTTATCCAATGGATGCTGAACATGTTGCGCCCAGGAAACCAGAACGCCCTCCTCTTGTCCCAGCGAGACTTTGGAGGCAGGAAAAAGCAGGCCGCTGTTGCAACACATGGGTTTCAAAACCAACAAACATTTCTGTTTCGCAGGATAGTCCCGACACTTTGGAAGAAGAAGCCGCTTGGAACAGAGTTGCCCGGTCCTCAGCTTACACTTCGTGGGCTGGCTCTTGAACAGCCCCTAAGTTCTTGGAAGTTCGAAAGCGGCTCTTCGCCCTCAAGGTGATGAACGCTGTCGCGTCCCAAGTCCCAAGTCATTTCAAGAAAACGATCAAACTGCAGATCTGCAGGTCAAGGCATTCGTGAATTCTCCGACTGCAGGGGCCCAGCCAGTAGACTCTTGCAGAAGGCTTTCTGAGATGCTAGGGGAAGCCTGCTTCCGACTTGATGGGGATGGAAGTGTGGCTTCGTTAGACCCCTCCTTTTTGGAGTCTTCTTAGTTCTTTCGCAGCGGGGCTAACTAAGCTGCAGGGGAGTCGCGACAAGTCAAAAAACATGCAGCATCATGCTTTGCTTGAACTTGACAAGAGCACATGCTTGTTGCATACTGCATCCTTGATGTTGATGGTGTTTGAAAATGAAATGGAAGCCCCTCTCAGCACTTGGCAAAGGGGATCAAACCTGCTTGTGATGCCTTTGGAGCCCGTCGAGACTCTGAGCGAGCCGCGTCCCCAGAGCCCATCCCTGGTTCCCGCACCCCTTGAAACCTTGCTATGCCAAGTATCGAAGCCGAAGCAGCCCACGTGCTCAACGTCAAGGCGCCAAGCTCAGCCAGCGAAGCTTTCCTTGGATACACACACGCGTGCCGCCAGGCTCTCGGGAGGCTCCCGCTGTTTGGAATCCTTCGGAAAAGATACGGCCAGTTCGAAGCCTACCGCCCGGCGTGTGGGAAGCAAGTCCCCAGGAGAAAATTCAAGTTGACCCTCGCCCCACTTGCTCGTTTGAGCGGTCTTTTTGGATGTCCGTGTGCTCAACCATGGCAGGTGCCGTGCAAACCGAAGCCAAAAGCGCGGCTTCCACGAAAAGGGAAGCTGGTGAAGAAACCGATCACTTTGAAGTCTTTTGGAACAGTGAGTTTGGCCCTAAACTTGAAATGAAAACTGCTCACGGTCACCCTGCAAATTGAGGAGTGTTCGGAGCTACCACACGGGCGTGCCAGAAATACTTATCGGTGCGTGGATCTCGGGACCCCTGTGCTGCGCATGTCCAATGGACAAATGTTATTCGGTTCAACCTGCTTGCAGGACGTGGCCACCCAAATTTACTTCTGGTCTGACTACAAGAAAGAATGCAACTCCAAGATTCTCAAGCGGGGGAAATTCTTGAATCCCATCGTGGCAGAGTTCATGGCAGGCAAGCAATTTACACATGTTCACCAACGCGTGTCTTTAAATGGTCAAGGCTTCCGAATTTGCGCTTTGCGGCCAGGGATTCCGAAGGGCTGGTCGCTCTCAACCCCGGGCAGCGTGACGAAGGACAGCATCCGCAAGGTGGCGCCCTGGTTGGTCTTGGAGGCCTGGCCGATCGATAGCACGACGGGTGAAAACAAATCCTGGACCTTGGAGGAGAAAGGGCCTCGCCGACACAACGTGGTCTCGATGTTTAGTGGAGTTCTGGGGCTTGACATAGCTCTGCATTCGTTGGGGCCTCAAACATTCTACTTTGTTTCGCATTGTTTCCTGAAAAATTGAGGTGGTGCAAGAGCATCGCGTATGTTGAGCCCTTAGCCAGATCAACGGTTCTTCAATTTCTGCGAGCAATACCAAGGTGGAAAGCGATGCGTACTGCCGACAAGTCATTGCTGCCCGCATGCAGGATGGCTACGCTGATCCCGGCCCAATCTTTGGAGATATCACCACAGTGTGGAAATCCAACATCATCAACGAGCAGGTTGACGGCTTGATCGGGGGGTTCCCCTGTCAGGCCGGTTACCACACTCCAGTTTTTGCCTTTGCAAACAGTTTGCCGTCAGGGGGCGAGCCGGGCGGGCAAGCGCTTGGGCATGTCGGATGACCGAACTGCTTTGGTGCGCCACTGCTGGTATCTGTTTGACAGCACACAGGCGTCCCTGCCTAAGACTTGATCTAACCATGCATTTGTTGGGGAATCCTTCTGAAGGAAATTCATGCTCTTGGAGAACGTGGGCAACGTCATCAGGATGGATGACGTCATGGACTTCCTAAGGATGGTCGAGCCCCAAGATGTTTGAATTTGACCGTCCGTGCGATCTGCGACCAAGGAATGCCTTCACCGCAACCTCCGCATGAGATACTCGGTGGTGAATGGACACAATGTCGGCGCTCAGGCCAGGGGCTCAAACAGCCCGTTCATCACACCTTTTCAGCAAAGAGATAAACTTCAAGAGTCCGTAAAACTACTTTTCCAGGTCTGGCGGCAGCGGTGCTTCATTTTGATTGAGCAGCAGAACTTCGACTTTTTTGAGGCAAACTTTGCTGGGGATATGAGCTCTGATCAATCACTGTGTGTCGAGGGCCACACGCTCCAGGACAAGACGGACTTGAACGCACTCCCTGCCAAAGACTGGTTTCCCGGGTCCAAGCCTGCCCTGCATAAGTGGCTGTGCTTTGAGCAGTCCGAGGTAGACGCGAAGCGTCTGAAAACTCTTGGCAATGTGGTTATGCCCCATGTTTGCCGGTTTGCACTTCAGATTTTGGGGTGGCAAGCCCGCTGCTGATTCAAATTTAAATTGGTTGCAATTCAAGATCAACATTCGGGATTGGGGGAGCTCCGCAAAAAACGCACCGAGTGATTCGCAGACCCAGCCATTGCACACATGATCTTGGAAAACCCTGTCAACGCAACACCCGCTGTTGGTCCAACGTGCCCCGCCTCCCGTCTCGCCGCCTTTGCTTTGCAGCAGTTCCAGATGTCAGCACCAGCGTCAGCCTGAGATCATGACATGTCTGACATGGCTTTTGCTTGACTGCCAGCGTTTGGAAAGGGGCTTTTCTTGATGCCTGCAGGCGGGCGTGAATTTCGAACAAGCATCAGCTCCTCCCTCACCAACTTCAGGTGATGCCCCTTGAGGTGTTCACTTGAATTGCTGCCAAGTCGACACAGCCCCGCTGCATCCCTGGAGGCCACCCTCTTCTTGGCAGAGTTTGCCGGCAGCAGCCTCAGATGAAGCCGTACTGGTTCCTGTGTTGGCCCCATGCGTTGAGGCCTCCTGGTTGGCCTCATTGACCTGCCACGCATGTCAATCATTTAAAGTTCAGACATCAAAGGTCATGAAGCCTCACCACGAACAGCTGCAACCTGTGAGTCTGACTTCGATCGGCCGAGCCCTCAATTCACATGGGTCTGTCAGTTCACATGGGGTTAGACAAGGGGGTGAGCCGCGCGGTATCCCAGGGCGTGCCGACCAAAGCGCTTTTGGAGATGCTGGGATGAGGCCCGAAACCCGGGTTGTGGTTAAACCAGAAGCATAACCAGCACCGATTCGCCCCAACTTATCATCATCCGCCATCATCAGCTGTGGTTGAACCTCCTTGCATCCTTGGCTCGCCACCCGTCGTTGTCGTTGGCTGAATCGCCACTGATTGGTGCCCCAATCTCGTTGACTTGATGTTCATTCAGTGTTCGTTTTTCTGAGAGAAGCTATCGCCAGGCCGCCGTCGTTCGTTATCGGGCAGTGAGCCTATCGCCAGCGCCATCGTCAGCATTGTCTTCGTCGCCGTCTAGAACGGTTTGCGACAGCAGCAGCATCACTAGAGCCCGCACGCGCAGTCCTCCGTGTCATCATCGCCTCTTGTGTCCTTGTTCGATCGCTGTGATTTCTTTTCCGTGCCATCGGCAGAAGGGTCCCTGCCATCGTTATTACTGGTATCTCAGTAAGTCAAGGTCTCCCGCATCACCATCGCCAGCGCTTGTCAGAACGCTCATCGCCAACATGAGGTGTCTCCACTGCCAACAAATCAAAGCACTATCGCTTCCCTGACAAGCCTTCTTTTGGAGAATGCGTCCAAACTGATGCCTCCCGCAGCCGGCCATTGTATTGTTTTTGCGTACCACCAGCAATTGAATTGGAAGTGTTTCCTGTTTTCTCTCCTGCTTTTCAAATCTTCTTCAACTTGTTGACTTGGCAACCCATCAAAGCCCTTCAGCCCTAGACATGAGGGGAATGGTGCGTAAATCGGGGCACCTTTGGGTCTAAACATGTTTCGGGTGAGAAATGCTTTTAGTTCGTGTAACTTCTGGCCACAAAACAAGCGCAAGCAGAAACCCGCGAACGAGCGCAAATCCCCAAATGTGGGTCAATTGGCAAATCAGGGATCGGTTTAGCTTCAAAGAAATACGCAAGCGCCTCAAAGGGACACCCTTTGTACAATGTCAGAAATCCCCCGCAGACAGCGACGTTCGTACTAGAAAGCCAATTTTCTCCAATTGTACCCAATTTCTCTATTTTCTGACTTCCCCCAAGATTGCTCGGAGCCATCACCAGGAGGCCCGGGACGCCTTTGTCGTGGACGGCGCCCAGATTGGACAGAAGCCCTCGCCTTGGGATTCACAGGTTGCAAGTTGCTGCACAACTTCTGATTTTACTGGCTGAGATCTGCCGGATGGATCAGCATGCTTGAGGCCAGCTTGGTTTGTAGCACGCGCTTTGACTTTGACTCTGCTGTGCACAGGAGTTCCACATGATGAATTGCCATCCCAGCGTCTGAAGCAGATCCACAGGTCGCTGGCCCAGAGCAGGAGCCACGCCTGCGTGTCCAGGGCATGCTTTGCTCTCAAGGTAATCATGGAGAAGTTCAGAGAAAACTGAGCGGGCGCTTCCCTTGCAACTCAACCCACCCTAACGAATTGCAGGCGGTGAAAGGTTGAACGATTGCCCGGGTTGGGTTGGTGTCAGATTCGGCAACCGTTAGAATTGAGCTTATCAGCAGTTGGTGTCGCTTGAAACATTTAGGCAAACCCCATCCTGCCTTTTTTTTGTAGCCTTTTTTTTCGAGCCTTTTTTTTCGGTGCTCCCCATCCTGCCTTCGGCCGCGCGCCTGCGAACTTCCGTCAGCCCGGCCAGATTATCAGCTGCGCCGTTCCTTGGATCAGAGCTGTTCCAACTGTGGCCGGCCCTGCAGCCTATTGAGGCTCTGTGGCAAACAAAGACAATAACGGAAGCCGCATCTTGTTTTAACTCTTTTCGGAGACACGGGAGAAACAACGCCATAGGAACATTGGGTGCTTGATCCTTTGCCATGCTCTGCAGCAGCTTTTGAGTTTCTGACCAACAAGCGGAAGTCGGCCTCTTATGAAAAAACATTTCAGGACTCTCTGTAGCGGTTCGACTCACCAAGGCAATCCCAGGCCAACTGATCGAAGTGGCGACGCTTTCCTACAGCTGGGATCTTAGAGGTTCAGCTTGTGGCAATGACCCTGACCTTACCCCTTTGGGCTACAAAAAGCCGCCGCCCTTCGAGAATCCCTTCTTCAAGCGATCGCTGTGGTGGCTCGCAAAAACAATCTGGACCCTTGATGCCTTTTGTTGCCCTGGAAGTGAAAAGGGAACGCCAAGACACCTGACCGCGTACTCCAAGATGCCTGCCCAGGCCCATGCCAAGCGCAGCTCAGCCTTGGCTTCTGATTCTGGCTTCGCTCTTAGGGGTGCTCATGACCAGCGCACCAACAGGCACCTCGGAACCATGCGGAACCTCAAGAAAAAAAGGCTCCACCCCCAAGCCAAGGGTGGCCCTTTTCTTGCCCCTTGCAAACAACAAGGAAAATATTTGTTTTCCCCTCAAAAAACTCATTTGATTTATTTCTTATCAGCAGCCATCGCCTGTTGACAGGTACTCACCCATTGCCCCCAATCTGCTCTTTGAGTGACGAGGAGCCGTTTGAGCAGCTGGCCAGCAGCACCTCTCAGCAGCTTCCTAGTCGAAAGAAGCCGGCTAAGCGAAAGCAACCCAAATCCCTTGCTCCGCTTGATGTAGATGCCCTTCGCCATCGGGTGGGGAGGAGATGCAACTGCAAAAGCGATTGCTTGGGGCCTTTCCGTTTGAGGGACCAATTTGAGAGGTGGATCGGGGCCCGCAAAGAGTTTCACAAGCTCACCAAGTTGGAGCAGGACAAGTACGCAGGAGGCTCAGGTTCCTCATGTTAAGCAACATCACGTTGTCCCATATGCCAAGCGTCCATGACACCAGCCGTCAGGTGTTCCAGTTGCTCCAGCGCCAGGAGAGCGCCTGCCACCTGCCGTGGTGTGACTCACATCTTGTTTCTCGGCGAGCAAGTGTGCAACCGGGGGTTTCTGGCCCTGATGGGGGTTGGTAAGCAACGCTTTGCCAAAATGCACAAAGCGGTGGCCACTGGTTCTGAGCAGTGCCCGTTTGACCTTCGATGTGTTCCTCGTGCAAGGGGGCCGGCAAGCGACAAGCGACAAAAGGTGCACGATTTTCTGATGTTCCTCTATGAAACGGCAGCAGAGTCCTTACCAGACAACATGAACTCCAACAAGCGGCCGCGTCAAGCCTCCAGAAAAATTGACCCTGTCAACCTCGACCGGAGCAAGGTCCGACACTTGCCGCCGGGCACCTATCACGACTATTTGAGACTTCTCCGGGCTCAGAACCCTACAGAAAAGTTCAGCTACAAATTGTTCGCTGATGTCCCTCGCCTAGTATTTGGCAACGAGTTTGTTCTTGATTGTTTCGACTTTTGAGTGTTTGCTTTCATGCGACGATGGCTTCCTTAGGTATGGATGGATTCCTTCATGGATCTGCTCAGGATTCGAACCTCAACCCACCACAGCAAGTGCACGACGTGTATAAAACACCGTGTCATCATTCGACGCACTGGGCATACCATGTCAGCACGCCTTGCACAGCTTCAGCTATTCCGGCAACATCTAAGACGTCAGTATGCTGACCGCCAGGTCTATTGGAAATGCAGGAGTCTAAGCCGCCTCGGGGCCATCACAAAGGTGCCACACGAGATCACTATCATCATCGATAGTTTTGATCAGGCGAAGCACAGCTGGCCAAAGTCACAGACCCTTCAAGCAAAAGAGTTCTCGGCTGTGCACCGGCCGCGACTGGCTTCGACAACAATTATCGTTCATGGATACTATGTACTCACATCGCTTTCGCCGCCGAACGTGAGTTGCAACAGTTCGCGAAGCGCCGAGTTAATAGGTTACACCCTTGGGAGGCTCCACTCGCTTGGCTTGGACCTTCGTATGTCGCATGTCGGGGTCCAAGCCGACAATTGCTCCAAGGAGGGCAAGAACAACTGCTGTCTGCAGCTGCTTGCCTCACTAGTTGCAACGCACCGAATACGCTCAGCCAGTTTATCATGCCTGACCAGTGGCCATAGCCATGAAGATATCGATGCTTATTTCAGTGTGGTGTCGAACTGGTTACAGCGATATCCTGTTCTAGAGGATCCGGACAGCTTCAAACAGGCAATGGAAGAGTTTCTTCAGCAACCTCATGTCCGGGAACATGAGCCACACCGTGAAGTCAAGATTGTTGCTCGATATCGAGACTGGTTCCTTGGCTTTTCTCCTGGTGTGTTTTGCAACGCTACCGCTTGATCACACGTTATGCCTTTGACCGCTGCTCCAAGGAAACACTTCCTCGCGGGCGTGTTCCAGAACTGTCACCTGAAAGGAATCGGAGGGCCTGGAGCCCCACACTTGATGAAGCTGCAACGCTTCTGTGACTCAGGACCCCGTTGCGCATTTGAGTGGCCAATCGTTTTGCCTCGCCCTGGTCCTTCACTTGTTTGCAGCGTAGGTCTCCAACGCGAACACATCACCGACAATTTCTGGAGCAGGAAGGACGTTCCCTGGCACCAGTCTGATGTCATCTTGAGGCCCTGTTAAATTGCCTGCGTCTTAGTCTTGCCCTGTGTTGTTGCAGGTCGAAGCAGTTCATGTCCGATCCCGAGTGGAAGCTACAATGCTTTCGATATCTTCCTGCAGAAACCGTGCAGTCTGTGGGCTGCGCCGCCCCGCCAGGCCGGACGTTCTAGTTGTTGTTCTCTTGATTGATGTTTTGCAAGCTGATGCCAGTCTACGTGCAAGAAGAGCACAACAGCGAGTCTGAAGAGAATAAAAACTATGTGAAGCTGGCTGCGTTGTTGCGTCGTATCCTCATGTCCGGAGTGCGGCGTGTGACATTCTTCCCATTTCTTGTTCCGAGGCCAAGAGCCGTTCCGTCTGCACAGGGCAGCGAAATCCATCGAACTCTTGGCCGAGGGCAGAAATCTGAACACGCCCTTGCTAGACGTGTCCTGGCGCGGTCCTTATTTCGGCCTTGCTTGGCTTGCTTCCCTGCCAAAGCCCTAGGGCGCTACTTGCTCCTGGCCCTGCAGTTGGTGCTGGGGTTGCTGGAGAAGGGCCTGTGGCCGCCCAATCCTTTGAAGCTGCGCCGCCCTCATGCAGTTCCTTGTATGTCGCCCAGTTACCTTGCCACATGAGGCGCCGAACAACCTGGCCTTGCTCACTGACAAGCCAAAAGGACAAGCTTTTGCCCGCTACAAGCGCTCGAAAGAGAGCCTTGAACTGTACAGCGATGCTGCCCGACTCTGGGCGCAGGGGGTTGAAATCCAACGTGCCATTAGGATTTCCAGGGCTGCTCATGATGCTGCGGCGCTCGCTCGCCGCTGATCATTTCAAAGGGGGAAAAGAGTTTGGTCTGGACCTAGAGTTTGTGAACGGTCTCTCAAATTCAGAAGCAGGATTGTAAGCCTTGTTTGAGAGGGCTTGAACTTATTCCTTTAGAGTGACTGGTTCAGGCAGTTGAGAAACAACAAAGCAGGCAATGCCCACAACTGCGCTTCTTCTTTTGGGGGGGCTTGTGTGAGTTTGAGAAGCGCTCGGTTTCCCTGTGAGTCCATTTGTGCAGCTCCTACTCGGCTCAACTTGGCAACCAAAAACAAACCACAGGTTGTGAATTGTGGGGGTGGATGACGGCACGAAACCTACAAGAAAGTTTGATTTCCATCAGCCGGAAAAAAAACAGCCCTTGTTCTTGAAGATTTTGCGCAAACTAAAGGGTTTCGTGCTTGGGGAGGCTGCCCTTGGTCACAAAAAGGAGCTCCCCCCCCTAGCGCTTTTTGAGAGCAAATGGCCTTTCACAAAATGGAGGAACAGAAGTGACGCCTTTTCACAAGCCGTATCCCCTTCCTTGTTTTTCCAAGCAGGTTATACTACTCAGCTCTCGGGTCTTGGAGGGGTTGCTGGGGCAGGGTGCCATTTGTGAAGGGGTGGGGTCTCTCCCGGCACAAATCAAGGGTCGGTCAACCGAACTCGGCACAAAACCAAGATGTCGAGGGTGGGGCTCGGCACAAAATCCAGATCTTGAGGGTGGGGCTCGGCACAAATCGTTGGGGCGACAACCCAGCTCGGCACAAAATGGGGCCTGGTCAGCCAGGCCTGGCAGCGTGGTCCCGCCCGCAAGGCCAGTCCGCCACCCAGCGCAGCGCGAGTGGCCAGCCTGGTTTGGCAGGACATGCCCCCTCGCAAGAGGATCTCTTCGGGGCCAACGCCCAATGGAAAGAGGGATAAGAAAAACGAGTTGCCGAGCGTGTCCCCGGATGTGCTCTGCATGCCCCACATGAAAGCCTTTGAGGAATGGGCGTCACTTTGATGCACATTCAGTGGCAATCCCAATCAACTTGGTTCCGAAGCGAAATGGCTCCGTAGCTAAGGGATAAGGTTTTGACCAGCAGCACTCCAACCTTCGACCTTTACCTCAGCAACGTGTTGGCTGACAAGGACTGTGTGTCAACAAGTTTCGTCATCAACCTTGACTCCAAACATGTCAGGATGAGGCTCTGAAGTTCTACACCTGGATCGAAAACACGTTTCCGGCTGACCCCAGCTTGCCCGCTCCCCAGCAAACAAGATCATGCACTCATGGCCTTTTACGTTGTTCTCCCAGGACCTATGTCACCCCTGGCGGCTTGCACACGCCCGGAGCACACCACCTCAGACCTTGGATGCTTCCTCACCGAAGCGATTTCGGACTTCGTGGAACGACCGACCCAGCCAAAATCTTAGCTAATGGATTTCTGTCGCTGGCCGCACGCTTCAAAACAAGCAAGCCGTGCGCAGGAAGTGCAGCGCCTCTTGGCGCAGCTGATTGCCCACAAAGGGTTCGTGACAAACCCGGACACACCCGGTGCGGAGAAACTCTGCGTGGCAGCTGTTTCTGATGCCTGGCTGTTGTCGCCGCGGGCAAAATTCGACCCCGTTGACGGGGACTGCTCGCTCTTGGAGCCTCAGTGCACCTTCGTGGTCAAGGGGTTCAACAGAGCATCATGCGCCCTAGCTGTCCTTCGGTGCGCATTTGAGTGCCCTGACTTTCTCGAGGCAGGGCTTGTCAGCGTGCTTGAAACGAAACGCGTTGGCGTTCACCGCAGGAGCTTCCTTCGGATGTTGCAAAGAAGCCCGGCTTTATCCGGATTGCTGTTTGATTGCGCTTTGATTGGCCGGTTGAACATCTCGCCTTGACGTGTCTAAGGACATTCGAAGTGGTGTATGCGACGGCAGTGGACAGCGATGTCACCAAGGTTGTGAGCACCAATAGAGGCCACCTTCTTTCGCTCGACGGTTTTGTTCCACGTTGCTGAATCAGCCACGCAGCTGACAGGCATAACCCTTGGGAGTGCCACAATCAGACGGCGTCCAAATTGCTTCAACTTGCTTCACCAGCTTCAGTTCATGGCGCGCGGAGGGGTGCAGGGCGACGCTTCCGTTCAGGCGCTCCAGCAGTACACCAACGCCAGCAGTTTTGCGGCGGCAATGCAAATTGGGCGGTTTGAGGCCCAAGCAGCCATCAACCTCTTGAGGAATGTGAGCCAGCCCACCCGCGAAAAGCTCACCGAGTTGGTGCGTGAGCACAGCATGCAGAAGTTTATCACGCACGAGGCGATCGCGCACGGGGTGTTCAATGAAGTTTACACTTCAGCATCAGGCCCACTGGCACCATGGGAGCGGCACCTTTCGAACACACCCGAGCTTCTTAGATTGTTGACTGCCAGAATGGGCCAAGACTTCCTTTCCCTCAACCCCAAAATGCGCAAGGCTTGGAACCAGAAGGAGTTGGACCTTTGTCTGCCTATAGTCTTTGTGGCGGGTTGGGTTAAGGGTGGACCCCTTGCAACTGAAAGCCGCTTTGTTTTTAGTATCGTGATTCACCCAGCAAAGCAAGTTGCGTCGGTCGGGGATGAAGGTATCAAAGCAGCTCAATCATCAGCTCTTGTTTTGACAGGGTGCCTTGTTTGAGGAGAAGCGTCATTTATTTAGTGTGCCTTTTTTTGGGACTTCTATGGGGCGCCAACCAACAACTAAGGAGAATCTTCATCGCGTGTGCGGTGGCTATCAGGCCTGCATGGCGCAGCTCGCCGCCTCCGTTCCTGAGAGCTTTCTGCAGAACGTGACAGCAGACATCGAGAAGGTGTTGCTTTGGTCTGCAATTGGCTCCACACGACGGGAAACATTGACACTTAGTTTGGTTGGGGCCAACCATTTGCATCAGTATTGCTTTGGATGAAACGTGTGCGTCAATCCTGACTACTTCGGCTTCAATCGACCCAGAAATGTGCTTTGGTGATTGTGTTGTTCCTGTTTCGTACTACTTGTGCCGCAAACCGGCTAAGACCCCTAGAAGTTGGAACTGTTGTGTTTACCGGTTACATGTTGAGTCTTCTGTGAACTGTTGTGTTCAACAACCCTTCAAACCATTCCCTAAAGCATATCAAAGCCCTGGGCGGGGGAGTGGTGCGCAAATCCTCGCTTCTTGGTCGAAACATGTTGGTGTCCGGGCCACTTTTGGCTGCAAAATTATCGCAAAACGACGCAACATCGGGTCAACTGGCATGGACTGCTGGCATGCCCTGAGACGACACCACACACACACAGTGTCAAGGGACGTGCAATGATGTCAGATTTTGCTGGCTCATACCAAACTACCTCACATTAGTTTGTCAGCGGTTCGTGCTAGAACGCCCAGCTTTTTCCAACGGCACCCATTACCAACAACCCCCAGACATTTGTGGGCGCTTGAAGTTTCAAGCTCGGAAACACGTTAGACACGGACATCAAACTCGGTCTGGAATCTTACATACCATGTGCACCAACCCCAATTTCGAAATCAGTGAAACACATGTCAGCAATATACGTGCATATACATGTTGGACCATGCGGAACATGTGCATCGGTTTTCCGCTTGGATTCAAATGAATACTCACAAGTGTCTTGATCGGGAGCCACGTGCGTCATTGGCAGCATTCACGCAAACCGCGCGTAACCATCTTGTGCATCACTCTAGAATTGGAAACACCCGTTTTGAACAATCTCGCGACTCAGTCAGGTTTTTGCTTCGGCACGGGGATGCGGAGATTACGGTGATGCTGGAATCTTCTGTGCCCCCAGCGGACCTGGGTAAGGTCACCATCTTTGCCACACAGATCGCCAAGTACCAGCAACAGGCTCGTTTTTGAATGGGCTTTTTGATACTGGCCATAACGAGTCCGATGTTTCTTCATTTGGTTTTTGAACGGGTCTTTTGCACGTTTTGTTTAACGGGTCTTTTTCGAACGGGGGTGTTTCGAACGTTTGTCTGAATGCTTTTTGAAAGGGTTTTGTATGGTTTTGTTTCACGGGTTGCGCCTGCCAAGCACCTTGAAGGTTGATGAGAGCAAAGTCACCGAGGCAGCCCAGCGCCCCAGCAGCAACCAGCGTCTTGTCCAGGCAGATTCGGCGGCGCTGACCTACCAAGGCTCTCGGCGCAGCTGCAACAAACAACGTTCAAGCAGCTGGAGCTGAGTGTGTCCACCGACATGGACAAGTTGAACAAATGGGCCGCGGACTTCAACGTCCACTCAAGTCAACAGGCACGATGTTAATCACCATCAAAATTGAAGCATATTCCGGTTCAATCATCAGGCCAACGTTTGTTAAACCAAGTGGAGTTTGCTCTGAGGGCGATCTGGATATCAAGTATCTGGCGAGCCGCTTTCAGAGGGGCAAGGAGGCATGCGACAAGTTCATGCAGGACAAACACCAGTTCCATCTCTTGTCAACGCTGAACGGCCTCCACGGTGAAGTGGTTCGCAAGCAAGCCGAGCTCGGCTCATCCACGTTCCTTGGCTGGGCCAAGGCTGAGAGTGACCCTGTTCGGTTTCTCACACTTGTTCGGTTTCCCAGGCTTACCATCATCATCGTTGACCTGACCCTGTGGCCAAACCGACTCTTGATAGACTTAGTTCCGATTTCGTGATGGGCTCTATTTACTTGAGTTTATTGTTCCATTGTCTAAGGACTGTTGGCAGTGGACGAATGCATGAGCCTTATCCAGGCAGTGTGCAGTGGCAACGCCTCTACAGTGGCCTTTGTCATGATGCCCCAGTGGCACTCCAGCACAAGCAGGAGCACAACTGTGAAGAACAGGCGGTTGGTTGAGGACAAGCTTATGGGGACTCTTGGTTGAAGCCCTTCTCACACCCAATCTTATCCATCCCCAAACCGGCCAACCTCCAAAGTTGAGCCCAGTCAGACTCCAACCCTATCAAACTCCAACCCTATCAAACTCCAACCCTACCAAACTCCAGCCCTAACTCCAACCCGACCAAACTCCAACCCTAACTCCAATCCTGCCAAACTCCGGCCTAGCAAGCTCCACCCCTCTCAACCCGCAGCCGCCTAAAATCCAACCCATCAAATTACAACCCCAATCCAGTCAAGCTCCAACCCTACCAAGCTGCAACCCTATCCACCCTACCAAGCCCACAGACTCCAGCCCTACCAAGGCCCAACCCTATCCAACTTATTGAGCTCCAACCCCCGTGTGGATCAAGCCATCAAACTCCGACCATATCCAACTCCAAATCCCCAGTCTCACTGGTTCCAGCCCGATCAAGCCCCAACCCCGTCGCGACCCTCCCTTTCAAGACGCAACCCTATCACGCTACAACCTTGCCAACTTCCAACCCTAGCAAACTTCACACCTTCAACTCTGTCAAACTTTAGCCCTGTCACATCCTGGGTCCAAAACAATTCGTGTGACATGCTCGACAAGCTCAACCCTATCAGACTCAAACCTCATCAAGCTTTAAACCCCGTCAAAATGCCGCTGCTTGTCTCAGGATTGGTGACCTGTATGAGATCTCGGTTACCTTCAACACTTCGGACCATGCTGGCGACAGAAGGAAGACATCGCAACAGTGCGCCGTAGCTTTTAATCATTGAACTTCTCCCTGCACCTTGCCAACAATGGTTCACATGTGTTTTTCAATTGAGGTCTCGGGACCATGGGCGCCACGCAGAACACCGCGCCTTTTGCAAAGTCGAGGGCACTGCTCGGCAACATTGCAGGAGTTCCGCGCGCTCGCGTAGTCGATCTCCAAAACCCAGAGGCGGACAAGCCACTGGCTCCTCATTGGCGGGCGCTTTGGCAAAACAGGTTTTGTTGACCCGTTGCAAAATCCACTCAAAATGGTTCTTGGACAACTTGCTCCCGTTTTTGAGAACTCTTGATTTCAGGTGCAACAACGTGGGGTGGCAGGTTGCCGCGCAATCTTGGATGGGCTGCTTGAAGGGATGGACATTCAGGAGAACCAGCCGCTTCTCATAGTGGACGCCATGCCAAACAGGTTTCTTAGTTCACTATCTAGTGTCGGGCATCCATGCACGCTTGAATGTGTTGCCAACGGAAACAAAGGTTCCATGAGTGGAGTTCTGCTTCGTGGGAACTTCAGCTGAACAAGCTGCAGGGGGGCACCGAGACCACACACTGCCAAAAGATGCAGACATATTTCATGGCTGTCTTCCATGTGGATGACTCCGCGCGCTGCGATGCAGTGCGGGCAACGATGAATGGCCGGATTTTATCCCAATGGTGGGATTCCTCTTCGGAAGCCGGACCGGCGTCGCGGCCGGAAAGCCAATTCTCTGTGCCCCTGCCATCCTTGGAAGTGGTGTCGGTGGCCAATGGCCAAGCTCAGTCCCTTAGACCCGAACAATCCTTTGTAGGATTGCAGAGTTTGAATCTCATTCAAAATTCGTACGTCCGGGTTGCAAGCCTAATTGCTTGCTAGTGTGAGGCTACCCGACCTCGTGAAGCAGAAGTACGCATCAACCCACAGCTCTGCGTTGGCAGACATGGAGGAATCGTTTGGCAAGAACACCGCGCTGGCTACTGCCCTCAAGTTCAAGGAAGGCGCTCGCCCAACCACTCAGGTTTCCGCTGGGTCTGGCCCAACACCGCCCAGGCCGGCACGCACATCGGCGAGCCCAGACTGGGGCGACGCTCACCCCCCCAACACCGCAAGAGTTGGGACGTTCTCCCACGTGACCCTGAACGACTTCGAGACCAACAACACGCGCCTTGCTTTTTCGTGGGGGTTCTTCTCCTTTTTTTTTTGCAAACCACATGCACCTACACCACAATCCCTACTTCTTTTCCCACTGCCAAGCTCTGCCATCGGTTTTGGAGCTCCTAGTACCCAAGGAAACTGCCTGTGCCAATTGTCCAAATATCACACGTTTCAATTTTTAGACCATTAGGCCGCACGTTTTTCAACCGAGGGTGGCCAACTCCTGCACCATCGCCCGATGCACTTCTTTGACCGTGGCCCTCACTACATCAGGGGACCTGTGGATCCTGAACAAGTCGACCGCCGAGCAAACGCTCACTGCTGGGGAATCTTTGGGTTCAATTTTGGGGCCTTCGCCGATATGCCATCAGGCCCGGGTCCCTTGTGCCAAGTTCCGTTTGCAAAGCAGCAGCTCCCTCCTCGCGCCAGGAACGGTGGGCCAGTCGCAGGACCACATTCCTTGGCTGATCGTGGACGACATGCAGCTGGTGTCCCTACTCCCAGGGGTTGGCGGAAGTGGCACCAAAGACATGCTGACTGTGGCAGATGTGATGTGCCGAATCACGCGCGAAAGGGGGGTCACGGAAAGCAAGGTGGTTGATCATGACCTGGATGCTAAAAAAACTGCCGCTTGCCAAGTGCTTTGTCGCTTTTGCAAACTGGTTTCGGCACGAGGGTGCCATTTCATTGTCAATGACAATTGTGTTGATCGAAGTTTGGGCTCTGCAGAAAACCAATTCGTACTTCAACGTTCCTTACTCAACTCAAAACCATCATGGCCGTCGAGCCCCATTAACCTTGTATTTTGTTTTTCGTTTTTTTCTGGATTAAGTTGTTTGCTGACCCCACCATTCAGGCTGACACCGACGGAACAAGTCGGCCCATGAGCTTCCGGTATACCGTGAAGCCTCGCATGAAAGTGAACGCCTTCAAGCCCAAGGAGCTCACCGCCGAGGAAAAGGGCGCTGGCGAACTGCGGGCCTCGCAGTTCGGGGCTTTGTGGTGCAACAAGTTTGCCAGCATCCCGAAAAACAAGGATTGTGGCATCATCTGGGAGGCACGGGGTTGGGTTGCTCTCTCAATTTGTTAGGTCGCGTGATCTTTTTGAAGCATCATTGAATCAAGAATCGGCCAAGATGGCCCCGCAACAGTTTTGTAAAATACTTGTCGCCCCAAACAGTTTGATGGCAACCGTTTTCAATTGCCTAACGTTCCCAGAAGCGTTTTTTGCCAGTGTGGCAAGCAGCTTGAATAAGATTGCTGGTTTTCCCACAAAGTATGAGCGCTTAGGGTTTGCTTCCAAATCACATGTTGCAACAGTTTGGGCTTTGACCCCTATGGCACCACGACAGGTGAAGGTGGGTGAAGAAGTTCCGGCAACCGTTGCTCCAACCAAGCCGAAGTTTTGTCTTCTCTGCAAGGCAGTGCTGAAGGTGGCAAGTGCCATCAAGATTACTTAGCAGGCGCACGCATGCGCAAGTAGGATTTGTGTGTGTGCGCAAGGGAGCATGACAATGAGTCAACATGCATCGCATGAGAGCCGGACTTGACCGACACACACATTTCATATGATCATGCGGGTGGTTCCTGGGAGTCACACACACACCAAGTGTCCGTGCCTGACACACGCACCAACGCAGCTTCGGAAAACAATTGTGAGACATGTGGCAACCTGACACTCAAAGCTTGTTTTTGAGGGTCTGTGGATTCATAGCTTGACAATCTCCCATTTGAGGGCTTGTTTCAAAACGTTGGGTTTGAAAGCTTGCTTCAACGACTCAAACTGCTCCCTCAAAGATTTGTGGATCAGGACTTGATGTGAGGGTTGATGAGGGTTTTGGCTCGTGAACACTTCGCAGGTGTCTTAGGGCTGCCATGGTTTTGCCGGCCATCACGGCCCTTTCTGATGATGAGCCAACTGACCCTCCGGAACCGAAAGCAAAGGCGAAGACTAAGCCCAAAGCCAGACCCAAAGTGGCAGCCGAACCAACAGACCCTGAGCCACACCACCCTCAGCCAAAGCCAAAGCCAAAGCGAAAAGCGCAGGCGAAGAGTTCTAAGCCAAAGGCGAAGGCGAAAACCAAAGCCGTTGCCAAGAAGCCCGCCGCCGCGGAAGATGATGATGGCGCCAGCGCGCCCAGCATGAAACGACCGGCGGCCGCGGTCACAGATGACCATGTCAAAGTTTCTAAGTACAAATACAAGGCCACTGGAAAATGGGGCTTCAAGGTCAATGGCCGGGAGGTGATGGGTGCTTCTTGGTGCTACTTATGTTTTTTGATTTTCTGATTTTCGTTTATGTTTTTCACCCTGAGGTTAAGCCAATGGAAGGCATCGATGATGCAACACTGGAAACGGTTGCTGCAACTTGCCCTGCAAACCGGGTCCCGAAGTGGTCCAAAGCAAGGCACTATGAGTTGGTCTCAATGCGAAAATGCGTGTTTTGCTAAGGAAGCGGTTCGATGCGAACTCGTCAAGACAAAGGGTGATACTTCCGCTGCTTTGACCTTGAGAGCAGCTGGGCCGATCAATCATGTCAAGCTTCCACACCCCCGAACAAGATTCAGTTTAAACCGGCTATGTGGAAACCCTGTTTGCGTTGCCTCTTTTTTGAACACAATTTACAGCAAAGGGTCTAGGATGGTCTAGGGTTCAAACTCAAATCCCACATCAAACCCCACCTGGCTCAAACTGCGACATGGGAGTTTTAACCAAGTTCGAACCTTTGAGGAGCGACCTGCCCATGTCCACTATGTTTCCCATGTTGAGATTAAACGATCGTTCCGGAATTTGTGCTCCACTTTCTTTTGAGCGAAGCTAAAACATGTTTTTTTCGCAGAAACCAAGCCCTTCGTGATCAAAGCAAGGCCTTGCTTGATTCTGGTCCAAGTTGTCAAAAAGAGGACTTGTTTGAGGAAACATTTATCCGGGGCAGGGGGGGGGCCATATTTAAACATGGACTTGTAACTTGTGGCTCAAGGGTTAAGAGGGTTCAACAGGGTTTCACTCGTTGCTGACACCCTCAGGATTGCATGGTGGAGCAGGCCATGAAAAAATCAACAGGGGCAAATGCTGAAGCCCGTGATGTGGAGGGCGAAGATGCTGAGCCTCCCCAAGACCAAGAAGAAATAGAAGAGGAAACATTGGATATGGACCCTGAGGCCATGTTTTCCCAATAGTTATTGCCCTGACCCTTGCCCCACCCTTGCAGGTGGACGCGTGACAGCTAGCGAGCTTTCACAGAGCGGCTTTTGCTTAGAGCTTAGTGCCTGAGACCAGGCCGACACAAATCGGCTTGCTTTGGAAAACAAAGGTCGCGCTGATCTTGGGAGGAAACTCTGAATCTGAAAGCTTTGCTTTGAAAGGCTTCTATTCGACATGGCCACATCTTCAAATTGCGTTGCCTGCCCAGCCAGGCAGACTCAAAACCCTTTTGGCTTGTATTTTTCCCAGGCGTCCCCCCAGCTTGAAATGGTTTGCAAGGGTCCCGTCAAACTCATTCATGACACTGTTATATGTTCGTACTGCGTGTCGTCATGCCTTTGGCATTTCCGTTTGTTGGAACAGCCGTTTAAATCTGAAGACTAAGCAGTTTTGTGTCAAGGTCCCCTCCTGAAGCACCCCTGGCTATGTTAGCCCAAAACTCGGTACCAAGTGTCTATGCCAATGTTTCACGCAATATTACAAACTGCGCTGTTGTCACTTCGCCTTGGCTTTGCTGGCTGCTTGCAGCTACAGTAGCTGACAAAACTATTATTGTGTCATTGTGCTTTTTCTTTCGCGGATCGCTCAGTCACTTGCAGCTTCAGTAGCTGACAAAACTATTATTGTGTCATTGTGCTTTTTCTTTCGCGGATCGCTCAGTCACTTGCAGCTTCAGTAGCTGACAAAACTTTCAGTCACTTGCAGCTTCAGTAGCTGACAAAACTATTCTTGTGTCATGTGGCACACGTGTCTCCCAGTGTGCTAACAAGCCATGCAAAGTCAAAACCCCTGATGCAAACTAAACCCCTGAACCACAGGAACGCACGATTATAGGGAACCAAGAAAGCAGGATCCGTCGGAACCGCAGCGCACAGGATGGCCGCCAAATGCACGGCGTTCATCTCCGTGACCTCCACTCCCTGGTGCTTCATTTCCGCCACTATCGCGGCAGTCCTGATCGCCCGGTAGTGAATCACCTTCTCCTGATCCGGCCACGGAACGAGGGACTTGTCGAGCTTCTCCTTGCTGATGGGAGACACCCGACCAACCAACTCGTCGAACCTTCCGTTGGCGTCATCCTGGATCAGCTGGTCGATCTTTCCCATACCTGGGTCGATCGTAGTCCATTTCGGCTCCTGTCCCTTATAACTCTTTACCGTCCAATCGCGGTATCCCGCAATCAGACACTGGGCCACAGCCTTTGGCTTGTCCATGTTCAGCCCCATCGCCAAGTCCCAGGACGGTCGTGGGGGCGTTCTCATGCAGCGCCCCATGCCCATCCCATCAGCGGCCGCCATGCGTCGGCAGGTTCGGGCCACCGGCCACGGAACCCAAGACAGCAGCGCGCGGGCGCGAGCGATCCAGGAACCCAGCCTACCGGCCGGAATTCCCTAGTCGACCCAGAAGGCTCAGCCTACCGGCCAGAGACCTTCTCCCTCAAAACTGTGACAAAAAACTGAGAAATCAATCAAATCAGTCCTTCAAGAAGCAGAGGATAAACCTTGGTGACAAGCATATCTGCTTCATCCTCGCATTCTGACCTGTCTGTGTCCTGAACTGCCTGTGGGTGTGGTGCGGTTACCCGCGTGTGAGCCAGCTTGATCAAGCGAAATGCTACGCGGCAATGAAGTTATTCAACCACTTCCTAACGGCAAGTGACCGGTCATGCTGAGAGAGGGTATCCCCTCCTCGCATCTTGCAAGTGCTCCAAATCGAATTGAATGACTTAGAAGAGAAACACCTGAATACGACACCATGTCTCTTGAGACCACACTGACATGCGCAAACAGACCTGCAGTCGAATCCATGCGTAGTAGCGGTTCCTTCTACCTCGCCTTCCCTCACAATATTACATTGAGGTCGGTAGAGAATGACAGGAGTACATCCGCACGTCCGAGCATCACAAGCTATATTGAACCTTTGCCTAACGGCACTCTCGGTCCTATCCCTAAGCTTTCTGGTCTGTCCCCACTTCCCAGTCCTGGAATCAACCCTATCGGGTGCAAGATCATTAAGAGCAAGAACAACGTAACAAAGGCTATCGCCTTCAACCCTACCAGAACGAACAATGTGATTCCTGTACCCAGGAGCAACTTGAAGCGTAACCACCCTGCAAAACTCACTATACGCGAGAGCATTGGCTAACGCCTGATCCGCGACAATGGTTTTCTCACATCTTTTCCCTCCTTTTTCCTCGTCGATCACGATTCCCTCGTACTCAGAGAGTAACCTCTCTATGAGCCGATTGAAACCGGATTTTGCACCTGATTCCATGCGTACCCCCCTAAGCGGGGGCAGCCCAGGAGCGGCAGGGGGCTTAATACAGGGTTGGGTGGGTTGGGACAAATATTCCTGCAGGTATCCCGGCAGGAACATACCAAGGGTATGCAAATTTCGGTTCCATACGACCTTGTCGATGCAAGCCTTCGTGAAAATGTCCGCACCTTGATAGTGCGACGGGCATGCAACGAACCGAAAAATACCATCATTGAAACGCTCGTTGAGCCAGGAGATGTCAATGCGCTGTGTCCTTGACATATAGCGCATGTTGGGATTATTCCCAGTAATAACGATTCGGCATGCCGATTCGTTATCCTCCAGCACGTTGATGATAAACGGCTGGGTCTCCTTCCCTTTCCCGATGGCGTGCTGCCAGAGGGTAGCTAACGCCATCCCCTCCTTAGACACTCCATGGTCAAGGGCAACGATCTCAGCTTCGGGAGTAGACTTCGAGACTGAAGTTTGTTTCTTACTTACTCCGGTGATGGGCATGTAGGTCCTAGGACCCACAAGGCAAATAAGCACTCCCGATGTACTTTTGGCATCGGTACGATCCCCAGCCAGATCCGCATCACAGTAAGCGACTAACTCGATGAACTCTGGGCTATCGCCCACCCAACCATACAAATGGAGGTCAAGTGTGGAGTTCACATACGAAATTAGCCTGTGGAGCTTGCGGTCACACAGGTGATTCCACTTCGTAACCCGGCTGGCTAACGCCACAGGACGAATAAGGTCGTACCTGCCCATCCTAGCTC
Source organism: Effrenium voratum (assembly GCA_963377175.1). Lineage (NCBI taxonomy): Eukaryota > Dinophyceae > Suessiales > Symbiodiniaceae > Effrenium > Effrenium voratum. The sequence goes on along the minus strand of CAUJNA010003400.1, from coordinate 404,045 downwards.
CGTAGAGGACCTTCATCAGCACTGCCGCCGCGTCGTTACCGAGGCATCCAGGCTGTGCGTTGAGGGTCTCCACGTCCATCGCCTGGTTGAAGAGCTTGTCAAACTCAGGGTTGACAGGGTTCTCGTCGAACTCCGGCTTGCTCTCATCCAGGAATGGCGTTTCAACCATTTGCAGCTTCTTCGGATACTTCCCTTGACACAGTTCTATGTATCTATCGACACACGCCTGCATGAAGCTACTCTCGCTGTACTTGATGAACCTTATGGTAGCCTCCGGCTTGTGAATGTCCTTAGAGAGTAACCCCTCCGGACCAAACCTCAAGTCGGGCTGCTCCTTATCAGGAGGATTGCCCACTGTCCACGCCAGCCTCGGATCAAAATGACCTAAGACCAATTGTTGTGTGAACACATGCTCACAGCCAAGATATCTCTTGAGCTGTCTAGGTTCCTCCATCTTGATGACCTTTGATATCAGGGCCCATCCGGCTGCGATATTCTTAGCCGGCCCACTCATCTTGAAGTCATCCACGTACACGACAAGGAAAAGGTCAAGCTCCTCATGCCTAAACACGCTGGCCCAATCCTTCACTTTGACGTATCCGACCTTCTTCAGCATAGCCTCACAGTGTTGCTCCCAAAAGGTACCAGCATCAGGATGTCCGTAAAGTGCGAGCACGAGGACAACGACTGGATCCTTATATTTGGGATTCCCACTACCGTCGAACCACTCAGGAGGCCACTGATCACGAGGAATCCTCACCCAGGTCTTCTTTCCCTTCAGACGAGCCTGAGTGTACGCCGATTCCCCATCACTCACTTCCAGAAGATTTCCGGGAAGTAGCCCGTGAGCATCACCCATCTTTCCCGCTGCCATAGTGGCGGGACAGGAGGTGTTTTCGGAGAATAAGGCCCAATGCCCGATCTCATCACGGACAAAACATCCCTCAAAAACGACTCGACCCTTATACTTGCGATTCGGATCGTCTTCAGGAAGTTCGTGATTCTTCTCGACGCAGATGTCGAAAATCCTACCAACATGGATCTTCTCCCCTTCCTTCCGGGCCCTAGCCGCAACATCGAACCACTCCTGGACGGTGGACAGGTCCCAGCATCCCTGCGAGGTCAACTTGTCCCACTCCTTCTGCAGAGCAGCCTTTGCCTTGGCATTTCCAGCCTGCTCCTTCTTGTTGACTGGTCTAGCGACGCAAGCGTACAAGGGAGGAAAGGCTCCTGAGTTCTTCGATCGATGCGAGAGGGATATCTCCCCCCTGGGCATAGAGAACTCGAAACTTTTTCCATCAGATCCTATTACTGGAGCGGCAGCGGCTATACCTGTGCTTCCGAAGCCAGCGGATCCCCTATCGGTTTTCCGCCTGACCTTCCTGGGAACGATCGATGCATCAATGAGCATGACACGCTCCAGCACAATCTGCGCAATGCGGTCCCCAGGCCTTACGATGAACTCCTCATCCCCATGGTTGAAGAGGATGACCTTGACTTCACCGTCATAATCAGGGTCGATAACTCCACCGCCTACAGCGATCCTGTTCTTTACAGCCAAACCTGATCTAGGGGCGATCCTGGCATACACTCCCGCAGGCATCTCTATCGAGATCCCGGTGCTAACTATGCCTGACCCCCCTGCGGGAATACACACTCCCTCAGAGGCATAGGTGTCCAAACCCGCACTTCCCGAAGTAGCCCGCGTCGGGATCTTGGCATTCTCGCTGTCAAGACTGACGTACAATGTGTTGGGCTTCTTCTTCCATCGCTGCTCAACCGGATCAACTTCAACCGGCATAGCACTCGCGACCTTCTTGAATGTGCCGTTCGGATACCAAGCTCCAACGATCGCCTCACACATAGCACTCGGATAGAGGGCAGTCGTCGGTGTCACCGACCCCTCAATGCGCGCATGAAGGTAACCCTTCTCGTGCTTGCATTTACGACCCGAGAGTTCCTCAATGAGCTCCTTGGAGGTCGTCGCAACCTTCCACTGCTTTCTGATCGGCACACCGTCCTTGTCCTGCATTCCGAAATCACAGCCGTCAAAATCAACGGTCTTGACATCAGGATCAGCAAGAAACCTCTGCATGAACGGCTGCTTCCACCCAAGGCAGTGTCTAGGCCACTCAAATGCAACCCTGCCCCCTCCTCGCCTAACGGCTCGGGAGGCTCGCAGGAATGCTGCAAACATCACCTGAGAGTTCCTTCTCAGGTCATTTAGATGTGATGCAAATTCGGCACCGTGAAGTGAAAGATTCACATATTGCCACGTACTCCATGGTCCACACGGAATTGATGCCCAGAGATCACACCCAGGATTATCCTCGATGATCGCAATGAGCCGACTAACGTCCTTAGCCTTCGTGATGTCAAAAGAGCCAATGTGTACGCGAATTGCTTCGCCGCCACACTCCATCATCACAGCAGACAAGCGTGAGTCGGGCTCGCAAGCAAACTCAATGAGAAGCTTGCGGCCTGGCGCTGGGGCAGCCGGGTCCCTCTCAGGATGTTCTCGACGCCGTTCTTCCCTCAGGGATATCTCCCGTTCGGCCTGAACGTATATCTCCCGTGATCGGGCAGACATCTGTCTCCAACTATCAGCGTCAATAGAGTTGGGCTTCCCGGTGCCGGCATATGGCCTCTCACGCCTATCGGCGGATTGGTCATAGTCGATCCTATCTCCGTGCAGCTTGTGACCCTTCTTCGAGTCACCGGCAGGCTTCGCTTCTTCTTCCTTCGGCCTGAACCTACCGTGGGGAGCGCATCCCTTGTCAAAGAGAATGGTCACACCTGTCCAAAATCCACGTGTAAAATGCCGATGATTTGGAGCGTCATGATGACGATCATCCCTTACCCAATTGCCAACGGCATCAAGTCCCCGCATATGCGTGACCCTAACGGTGTCGAGCTCCTCCTGCGAAGGACCACCTGGGGGAAGGTATTCATCGGTTGCCCCGAAGAACTTCTTCCGCACTTCGACGTGGATGCGGTACCAAGCGCTGTCCTCGTCATGCCGCTCCCAGTAATCTGAGACACATGCGTCACCACCGTCTAGGGCGGCTTGGTTCTGATTGATTCCATCGGACTTGGATGAGCTACCGCCCCCCTCGTCCCGATGGTCATCATCATTGTTGTCATCAGGGTCATCAAACCGACCTTCATCGAAGTCGAATTCATCCCTGACCTTCTTGCTCGGCTTCACTTCGGCCCTTCGGTCAGCTAACGCCTCCCGAATGGTCCGAGTCCTAGCATCGTAGGATGCCAACATTGGGAACACATAGGGCTCCTCAGGGTTCTTCCAGATGCGCTTGACCTGGTGAACACTTGGCTTCCTGAGACCTCTTTGGATGTGCTCGAGATCAGCAACGAGATAGTCACCCTTCCATAGCCCCCCTGGTTCTAGGCGATAGCCTAAGAACAGGCCTGGTTTGGACGATGGAGCAAACTTCGGATCTTCTTCGATCTTGATGAAGTCCCGCCCCTTCTTCTCGGCTGGCAGGGCTGTAGTGACACTAGTCTCTTCGACCTCTACTTCATCTGCAGGAACAAAGTCCGGTTCGTCACCTCCCTCTGGCTCGTACTCCTCGTTCTCGTAAATCTCAGCCTCATCCTCATCGATCTGATCGAAATCACAGTCAAAATGGGTCTCTCCAGTCCATTCATGATCGCCTCCTCGGTCATGCTCAGCCTGAAGCCAGTTCTCATCAACGACAAACTCCGTTGACCCATCAAGATAGTTGATGACTGTGCTTCGTCTTCTGCCAAGATCCTTAATCCTGACCGGGCAGTTAGCCCCTATCGGGACAAACAGCTTAGTTCGCACTTCAACATGGACGCGAGTGACAACTTTCTCATCTTCATTCACGATCCAGTGGTCTCCTCCTTCATCGGCGTCCTCTGAGTCAATCTTGTTAGCGTGTCTGATGGCGTTTTGGGCGTTTTGAACCCCCCCCTTTCTATCCCTGCGAATTTTGGGAGCGATGGGGTAGAAGTCGATCAGACAACCAAACGGCAGAATGACTCCGCTGAAGTTTCCGTCACCGTGACGCCGCGTCCAGGGTGATCCGTCACCTCGATTCTCAATGTTTCTTGCCATTGCAAAATGCCTAACGGCAAATGGCCACCATCGAGGTTCAAACCCGGCTTGACGCAGAAGCACACGTGCTCCGTGGAGAATCAGCTTGACCTTGTTCTCTATCAAGCCGTTGGTCTTGGGCATGCCCGGTGTGGAGAGCTGGTGTATAGCGCCAAGTGTTGTAACAGCGTTCTTCAGCTCTGGGGCTTGATCGCTGTACACCAACTTCAGAGTTTGTCCCCCTGCGAACCTTCGAAAGGCCTCCAGCGTATTGCTACGAGATCTGGATTGCACAGGAAGGACATCGAGGTAGTCAGTAGCGAGGTCAAAGAACACTATCGCGTCCGCTTCGCCGTGAAATCCTCGATCCTTCAGTCCCCTCAGCACCATAGTGTCAGCTGTGGCTAGGTCCCCGAAGTTGGCCACGTCATGCGCAGCAGCACCACCTTTGCGGCGAAGTTTGACATTCTCCATCTTCGCTCGCTGACAGTGCGGGCAATACGGGTTCTTCGGAAGATGCGTAAGCATATGGCGGAGCGTCTTAGCATCTGCACGCCATTCCGCTTCGGTGCGCAGCCCGGAGAGGAAGTTAATCTCAACGATGTCGCCATCGTCTCCCTCCCCAGGGCCAGGAATGGGTGGTGAACGGCTAACGCCCTCACCCCCCTGCTTGGCCTCCCCGGGAAGAGCAACGGTCTCGCATTTAACCTGAAACCACGTCTCGCCCGTCCAAGGGACATCAGATGCTATCGCATGCTGATCCCTTTCAGATAACTCCCACAGAGCATCAACGAGCACCTCATGGGTAACCCCATTTCGGTGAATGATCGTCTTCCTGTAATTGCTGAGCTGATCGACCCTAACGGGACAATCACCATCAGTGGGCAAAAACTTCGCCCTGCGCGGAATTCGGTGCTCCTTCACGACATGACCTGACCGCTCAGTTCTCCAGGTGTCCTGCGAGCGATTCTCTATCGTCACTGCAGGCTTGCAGGTCGGCGCCTCACGGGCTTCGACTCCATGATATGCAACGCCAGGAGCTGGCATAGCGGGAAGCGGCTCACTGTCATCAGGAGTAGGGGACACAAATTGGGTGTCCCCATGAGGAAGGTACGGCACATTGTTGATGACATCCAGTGTCACTGTACGGCCCGAAGGACACGTAAGGGTGGGCTTACACCCTGCAGCCCAAGCAAAGGAGTAGCCCATATCCATACAGCGCTTTCCAACTGAAATGATGGATGGTGTAGACTCAAGGACGTGTGCCTCAATCACCTCGTCCAGATTGCCAACATCGGCATCAACACGACCAGCAGTACGGGTTGCCCCGTTCGCAGTATGCAACGCATGCGTATGCCCGCCTTTGGCAATCAGGGCCCTATCGGGTCCTTTCAGATCGCCAAGGCCGACCAAATCCATTGGGCATCCAGTATCAACCAGCCATCTCACCCCGCTGTATCCAACAGGTGCAGCAACCTTCCGGGTGTACTTCGGCTTTCGGACAACACGATGACCCCGTATATCTCCAGGGTTCGTGTCGATGTCCTCATCGTTGTCCAAGAGCACTTGTGCGTGAACAGCCGCAGCTCTTATCAGAGCACTCTGAACCTCCCTAGCAATTCTCTTGCGAGACGGAAACTTGATCGCGTTAGGATGGCTGTATCCAGCCTCTCTACTGCGACTAACGATTCTGCCTGTGTTCTCGTTCTCAATGGACACAACAAACACGTCAGGGAGATCAGGAATCTTGACTTTCAGAGGCTCCCTATCGGGACCACGCTGAAAATACTTGCTCCTCCAAGAAAACGCCGCCTCCGGCTCATCACAGTACCAAAACACTGTCTGTATGCTAGTCCTTTTGGGAAGCCTCCTGAATAGGACTGATCGACGATCACCGGAATCCACGCCGACATCCTCGATGACTGTCCCATAGGCATCAGTGGTCGATCCTTCTCCAAACGACCTGGTCCCACCTGGGACCTCCGCCCGTAGTGCCAGCGAAAAACAACGCGCCGCACTCACTTTTCTCCCAGCGGCTAACGCCAGGCGGGAGACACCCCGGTGCAAACCCACCGATAGCTGGGGCAGCAGCCCACATCACGGGACACGCCACAACAACACAGTCGGCCTTAGGGTAACGGCCCGCCCCACCTAAAAATCCGTCAATCCTTGAGCAGGGCTGTCAAGACGCCTTGCCTCCCTATCGGGAGGACTGGGCGTGGGCGACCTAGGGGCCTCCTCCTCCTCATCTTCAACAACAGGACCAGCAGTGGTACGAGGCGTAATAGGCTTCGTACCCGGGGGCGGCTTCTGATGCAAGTATTTGCATTGCTGGGCAGTGCACTTGCCGTACATCCAGTCGTAGCAGTACCCAAAGTACATTGGCTTGTCCCTAACGGGCCTATCGCCAGTCCTTGGGGTAGAGGGTGCGGCAGGATTCCTCGGGCTCTTATCATGCTCGAACCTGCAGTCTCGGCCATGTTGACATTTACCTGTCTTGGCATACTCCCAGCAGGATCGGTCAGCAGGCCCAGCAGGCGACTGCCTTCTCGGCGACTTGGGAGACGGAGTCCGCTTGTCCCTTTGGCTGGTTCTTCCAGGAGACGCTCTGTCTCTCTGGCTGCTCTTTCCGGGCGAAGATGATCTCGGCTTTCCATCCCTCCCGGACCTAATGGACCTCGAGGGGCTCGTATCACTCTTCCTGGCAAGTGGGTCATACCTCCGCACAACACCAGGAGCACCAGGATTCCGATCCCTCTCACGGGAGTGAGAGCCTGAACGTGACCTCTGCTCATGAAAGGTCTGGTACATCTGAAGCGTGTTCTGACGCTTCTGCCACCGCTCGACACAGTCCTGACAAGCCTTATAAAGCCACGCGAAAGACCTAACGGTCACATCGCGATCCCACCTCTCAATGTCAGGCCGCATACAGCGTAGATGTCGAACGTTCTCAATGAACACAGCTAGTAGTACCCCATCGTCGATCTTCCTCCTGATTTCAGAAATGAGATTGTCCCAGGTGCTCAGATAACTCCGGAGCCTGGCCTCATCGTCGGAGTGACCTGTTTGCCGACACTTGAGACTAGTCAGCTCGGCAATCTTGAAGGTCTGGTCGTCCTCGACTCCAGTCTGCAGATGGTTCAGCAGAAGCTTCAAGATCTGTCTCCCCTTTATACCCTGGGGAGGATTCATATTCTGAGCGGCCTCGGTCAGGCGATTCATCTTGTCCCTAACGGCCCTCGTCTTGATACACTCCCTGATAGCGCTCGTGAAGTTGGAAGCCACTCCCGCAGCTTATCAGCTGTCGGCTCAGCAGGCAGCACGATCGTGTTGCACTTATGATGGAATCGATCCTTTTCGACAACGGTGGAAATCAGAGCCCCTATCGGGGTACATGAGGTAATCCTGCAACTTTCACACAGCCTAGCAGGCAAAGGACAGCAAACCTCACACGCCCTCATTCCACAGCCAATGCAAGGAACAAGAGGGAAACCAGGCTCGGGAATCCTGCTACACTTAGTGCACTTGTCCCGTCCATCATCTCCCCTCAAGGCTTCAGGAAGAAGACCGCCATCTCCCTGCCTAACGGCTCCATTAACGCTGTAGCCAGGGCTAAGACCTGGCCCAAGATTACCACCACTTGCGACACTCGATGGGTAACCTGCGGCAGCCAGCTCCAACCCCGTAGTGGCTAACGCCGCCCCCGTAGGCAGGACCATAAAAACTGGAACCACACTGATTGTTCCCAATCCCGTGAGAGTCAACGGCAACACCACTGAAAGCTGGCGCACCACCTCCTCCAGGGTATCCCCCGGAAGGTGCTCCACCGCCTCCAGTCAGACCACCAGGTGGTCCAGGGGCCCCTTGTCCTTCGCCGGGAGGCCCAGGCCCAGGAGGTGGACGCGGACTTGATCCATGACCGCTGCCTCCACCACGACCTGATGGTCCCCCGTCACCACCACCATCCCCGGGAGGGGGAGGCGGTGCCCCACGGTTAGCGCGTTCATGTGCCGCATGACAGCGCGAGCATCGCTCAAAACAATCTTCCCCACGATACGTATGCTCATTGCAAATGTTCTTGTCACAGTCGTGACAGGAATGCATGGATACCTCCAGAGCATTCCTTCGACATGCCCAGCATTTCATTTTCAAGAACTGACAGTTGCAACAGTCCCCGTCATCACCCCTGCACAATTCGCAGAAGTCACGCTCACACGTGACACAAACGAAACTTGCACATGGATGCTCTCGTCTGTAGGGGTCGTCTCGAGCACACATCCTTGAGAGATCAGGTCCATTGCCACCTGGCTCACCGCTTGCTGTTGGTCCAGCAGCCTGCCTGCGATCAGGCGGAGCCCCCGGGGTCCCTCGGCTACCGCCAGGACTCGGGGCATTGTCTCCGACCCTATTGTTCCGGTCGTTCCTAGGTGGGTGGTTCAAATCCCTAGAGGCGTTTCCGCTATCGCGGACCGGCCTATCGTTCCTCGATTGTCGAGCCCTAACCTCAGACACCCTATCGGGGACCGCAGCAACTCTCGGGCTCCTGTTCCTGGCCTCACCCCTATCCGGTGAGATCGAAACATTTGCTCTATTTGCTCTGGCGCGAGCCAGTGATTCTTCCCTCGTCCGCCTCGGTGGAGAGTGCGTCCGCCTCGGTGGAGAGTGCGACCTGTCCTGCATCTGCAGAGCTCTTCTGCTCCGGCTATCCGCCCTATCCCTAACGGGAGAAACTGGGCGCCTAGCCGCACGAGGAGCCGCGTCAACCCTACCAGGCGCATTCGGCAGCACATGATCAGTTAGGCTAACGCCTCCACCCGGCCTATTCGGTGGGACAGAGTCTCGTGCATTTCCATCTCCAGGAGTGGGCGTCGGCGACCTGATCCTGTGCCCCTGTCCGGCGAAAGCGTGGTATCCCCCGTTAGGCCTACCCCCGTGTCCACGAGGATGGTCATGAGCAAGTTGGACCAAGCCAGCAGCATCTTCGATACTCCCTTCGAGATCGGCAAACTGAGACATAACTCGAGTGTTCATCTCGTTCAGAGTTCGGATGTTGTTCTCGGTAGCCCCAAGCCTTCGCATACACGCATCTAACATGTTACGATAGTAGACGAGCTCCCGTCCAACGACGGCCTGCATCTCATCCGTGGTCGAAGGTAGATCAACCAATCTTGTCCTTATCTCCTCCATAGCCTGCTGGAGTCTCTGCGTGTTCGCATTGAACACTACAATTTGGCCATTCACAGCCCTAACATCCTCGACGACGGTGTCATAATTCCGAGCTTGGCGACGGACTCTGTTCGCGAGATCTTGAATCTTCCGATTGATCTCCTCGACTGCCCCGCGCCAATCCTGAGGTGATTCCAGATCCCTAGGCCTATCGGCCAGAAGAGATCCCCCGTCACTCCGGGACTCCAGCATTCGGTCCGCAAAGGACCTATACTCAGCACGGAGCTCGTCAATGGCCGAAGTGGCCCATTCCCCATGCCGATCGCTCTCACCTTGGAGTCTATCGACTCTTGCGACCAAGTCCCGAAAGCTTGCGTCATCTCCACTGCTAGCAGCCCTATCGGGCCCTGATGCAGCGGGAGCACCCGAGGATGAGAGCAGCCTAACGGCCTTCTCAACCGAATGGAGCTGCTTCTCGAAATTCCCGATCTCAGTGTAGATCTCATCCTGAAAGGCACCTTGGCTCTTGAACATAGCATACTGCTTGTCCTCAACGAGCTTTTGAAGTTGACTCATACCGCCTTCGAGGTCCCTAACGGATTCCCGAACCTCGTCGGATAACGAGTTGATCCTCTGATCCACAACCTCACTTTGCTCATCGATAGCCTGCCTGACAATGGCCCTGCTATCGGGAATGACCTCACCGGCAAACCGTTGAACAATCATTCGCATACGATCAGCATCCGCTTGGGTCGCAACCTCGGTAGCTAGACGGCCGACCTTGTCCTTCATGAGCCGATTCTCATTTTGCCATTCCTTTTGCATGGAACTCACCTGACCGTTCAGTAACCTGATCTGATTAGCAAAAGCATTGAGAGTGTTTGCAACGGAACCGGATGCCTCGCCTCGTTCAAACAGCTCCTGGATATGCAGGTCAAATACTTCCTTGACCCTAGCATCTCCAGATTCAGCAGAAGAATGGGATCTCAGAGCTGGAGGAGTCGATATCTCGATCCTCTCAGGAACCCTTTCAACTCTGTTACGTCCCCTGGGGTCGGAAACAGGAGCATCAGCGATCCTGGGCGGCCTGATTGGACTGATACCCCTTCCCCGGCTATCGCCGGATCTGGGATTGACATTCGACCCATGAGATTCAGGAGTGGAATGAATATGAACATCAGCAGGATCAAACATGTCTTCATCCTGCGGCGTTGAACCTATCGGTCCAGGGCTAGCCCTCCTCGCCTTCGACCTATCGGTCCCTCCGGCTACGGATGACGGCCTCTTCGCAGAGGCACTTCGTTCCCTGCTTGCTGATCCCCATTGGGGAGTGAACTCATTGCTAGACCTTAGTGGCTCGAGGTCGCTGAGATCTCGCCCTAACGGGCTAGCGATCGGCGGACGATCCTCGATTCCAAGCGCACTAGCAAGTCTTCCGTCCCTCGCGCCTGCCTCAACCACATCGGCGGCTCGCTGAGTAATCCTGGATGAACCAGTACCCCGGTTCATATCCCCGACTCTCTGATGCAGCGGTCCTCCAAACTGGATGTTGGGAAAAGGGGGAACATTTGGGACGGGATCAATGACGGGAGGACCTACCGGTCCTCTTCCATCATGGATGGCCTCCAAACCCCTAAGGGTGTCCCGACTGTCCCCGATCCGCTCTCTTGCACTCCGAGTATCCGTGTCCACACGAAGGTCCCTAGCAGCTCCACGAGAGAGACTCCTAGCCTTCGCAGCAGCACGGCTCCTTGCATTCCGATACGACAAACTTTCTTCCTCTTCACGACGATCCGCAAATGCGGCATAATCTTCATCATCATTGAACTCAAAATTGGTCGTCGAAACCGGGTTGGGCCTATTAGTATCAGACTCTTGCTTCACGCTACTGCCCCAACCTGCGGTCGACGCCAGCAGGGCATCGTATCCGATGCCCGCAAACGCCCTCTCCTCTTGCTCATCAAACTGACCTGGATTTTGAGAACCTGTTGATCGACCCGAGATATCTCTCGGAGCCAAAACCATGGTTCCCGGACCTAACGGTCTGTCCTCAACCTGATCCGAGGCTTGCGTTTCACCTGGAAAAAGAGACCTAGCCTCCTGATCGTCCGTGTGAGGACGAGCCATGTTCATCGCCATGCTGATGAAGTCCAAATGACCTTGTCCGAAACCTGATTCGGAGCCGCTCCTACCGGAGCGAGCTCCTCGTCCTTGTTCATCATCGGTGGCCTGACGGAAAATGCGGTCGTCTCCATCGTCAGTGTACCTGCCACGGCTTCTGGGTGTGTCCCTACCGAGATCATCACCCCTGCGGTCCTGACCTGCTGAACCTGTCTCGAATTCCTCGTAGTCATAGTCCGGTAGGTCCTCACTTGAGCGGAGGCCACCTAGGATGGCCTCCTCATCCACGACGCTCCTGTGCGAACGTGGGGTCGACGTCATTGAGCTTGTAGTTGATGGTCTCAAGCGCGTAGGAAAGTCCTACGGCTGATAACCTGTGATTCGGGCACGAGCCTGTGCCCAGGCAATGGGTTAGTTGGGGTAAACAAGCCACAAAAGAAAGGTTCCCCAAAAGCAAACCAATCCCCGGTCCCAAAGATCAGGGTTTCCCACACACCAGAGAACAACAACCAAAGGAAAACAAACCAAACAAGAAAAGGGTTAACCCGCAACCTTGGTCGACAACAGGCCGCACGACTGGTCCCTACCAACCTGGCGGCGGCCCGAGGTCTCTTTCTCCCCCGAGATGCCGTCGGTCGACGCAGGGGTTCGGCGACGCCCATTCGAGGCGCGACGGAACCCAAAATCTTGAGCCAAACACCACAGGTCAGTCACTACCGCGACATCCCTGGTGATGAAATAAACCATGGCTAATCACACTCTGTTTTAGGGGATCCTTGAGAGACAAACCCACGTGTAACAATCATGGAAGTTGGCGTGTCTTTTGTAATGGGTACCCCTTTTTTGTTGCTTTGCCAGGGGAACCACAAGCAAACCCACCAGTTTTTTGGGTCCCCTAAAAACGACACACCAAAGTGGATGTTTGCAAGAGGACGGTCTTCCAAGAATTACCCCTCTGTCGCCTTTCATGGTTGGGAGGAGGGACAATTCATTGGCCGCGGCCTCGACGACAAGAAGCCAGAGACCTGATTTTGCGGCGTCTCCTTGAAAGGCACCCGGGTCCAATTTGAAGGGAGTCCATCTTCGAATTTTGCCATGTTCTTATCCCTTGCCCACTGGCTAAAGAAAACAAACGCTCTTGTGCTTTCTGAGCCCTTGCTCGGAGTCCTCTGACAAAATACTGCAAACAGATGGAAGTCCTTTGCTGTCGCGAAGGCACCCTAGCGTGAACCACCCCCTTCCCATCCTGAAAACCGTGCGGGCAGCATATCAGCGAACACGATCACGGCTTTCGTGGTGTTGACCTTGGGAGTGGCCACGTAGCAGCTCAACGACTGGATCTTCAGCATGGTGTGCTTGGGCTTGTAGTCCTTCATCTCCTCATGGTACTGTGCTCTTTGAGGCTAGCCTTTTCACCATAGGGGAAACCAAGCCCTATTGGATTTTGGTAAGAACCCTTAACATCCATTCCAAGTGGCATTTTTGGTGGTATCATTTCCTTGACAGATGGCGTCGAATATTGACTGTCCTGGTAAACTGGTCCACCCCGACGCACGCTGGGACGGCCCCTAACCTTTTTCTAACCCGGGCTTCAGCGCCAAAGATCGCACAAGGCCTATCAGGGTCCATCCTGGGCCCTTGAAAGATGCTACTCGGCCCTTTATCACAGGACCCACTGTGTCTCTTTTTTTGACAGTTTTTGTGAAAGGGACATTGAAACCACACATTTTGGAGGTTTCACTTTGAGACCCCACCAGAATTGCTTGCGTTTTCGCTTCCCCTCTTGAACCAACAGGAGTGAACAAGGCAACCCCATATCCCGTAGGGCCCATCTCTGGGTGTACGTTTTTTGTGGAGCGTACCCTTCTCAGGGGTCTGTTTAAAGTTTAAAGGAAAGTCAGGAGCCAGTACCTCCCCCCCTCCCCAAAACAAAAAGCCGGTGTCCAAAAAGCAGTGGTTGGGACCCGGCTGGAGGAGGTTCCTCTGTGAGACATATGAGCCAAGTCGCCCTTAAGGGCTCTGCCCCGGCTGGGCAGCATGCCATGGAAGCCATCGCAGCACGTCCGACCCACGCAAGTCGGGCGGGGTGGGGGATCTAATTGGCCCAATCTGCAGGTGATACCCCTTCCTTGGTTTTCAAATATGTGGCTTCGTTAGGTGCATCAAATGTCTGTTTCTGCATCAAAAAGGGTTCGTGGGTCTAAAAACTCGCCATTAACCAAAGCTGCGCCGCCTGGCAAACCACGTTGCACTTGTTGCTCCTTAGCTGTTGAACTTGTTGCCCAGGCTACTTCGGTCTGACGCACAGGGCAACCATTTGGAGCTGTACGCCTGCGAACTGAAAACAGCGAGCCAGCCAGCTTGCATTAGTTTCTGTGTGAACACAACACTCATCGCCAATTGGTCTCTTTTTCCCCCCATGGCTTGGGAGCGGTGGAAATTTGCAAAAATCTCCCTCAAAGCTCTGAACGCCTTCCGAAGAACCTCATAGACACGAAATGACGCCGGTGAGGTTGCAGGTGAGGCTCTCAACCAATTCCCTTGTCAATTCAACGCGGAACATCATCTTTTTCAAACCCAGAGGATCCCCTCAACGCTCAACTTGCGAGTCTCGGCTTCAGCTTTCCCATCGGTGACAAGACAAAAGAAGGGTCCTTGGTCCCTTTGGGTTCTCTTAAGCAACAAATCAACCTGACAACTACGAAGTTAGCAGATGCTGCTGCTTTAGCCGCATTAGTAATGCACCAATCGTTCTCAAGGTGAAGGATCTGAGAAACCAGCGCAACCGCTGTAAGTACGTACATGTTGCTGCATATTCCTGGTATTCTTCTTTGCAGGTGTTCTTGAACAGGGAGGAATATCAGGTACAAGGTCGCTTCTGGGATGGCGATAAATGGGGTTACAAACCTCTGTACAATGGGCTGTACTGGGTTTATAACCCTGTTCATAGCCAACTCGGCAGCCAAGTGGGGTCTCAACTTCCTTGAGAATTTGGCTCAAACCAAAACTCCCTCTGGGTGCCACAGTCATTTTCATCAGGCCCGTGCGCGTGAGAGCCCTAAGATGTGTCCATGAGAGCCCTAAGATGTGTCTAAGATTAAGAGCTGATTCCCTTCTCCTCACCAATCGTTCCCTATGGCACCAAAAAAAAAAGCGTAACACCTTTGTCATCATCACTGGCCGCTGGCAACGCTGAAAAGATTTCGGGGACAAGACATGTTCTTCGGTTCTCTTTCCGGGAAGCTTCCGCCCCTACCTCCTACGAGTATTTAGGGAGGTGCTTCTGACATTCGGGCTACATCCAAAAACCAGCTCCACAGAAAGATCCGCTAAAGGTGGCTCTTTGACCAAAAACCTTCTAAATCAGCTGGAAAAACCGTTCTTTGGCTGGCCCCAGCGCTGGTATCCTGCAATGAATTGGTGTTTTCACCGCGATTCTCTTCACCGATCTCGCCTTCTAAGGCACCTTTGGCCAGCCTGCGCGCAGGGCGAAACGAACACCCACACCCCCAACTGCGGGTCTCTTTTGGGAGTGTTGGCTGCTTGCAACGTGATAATTCCCTGCCAAATGCGGCCTAACGTGTTTGCGGGTTGATTTCCGTGCGATAGTTCAAAACATATGTCGGTTGACATGCTTCGGTCTTATGTTTACTCAAAGCAGTGCTGCGAGCGCCACGTTGTCCACGCCCCTGAAAGCGTCAAATCAAGCTTGCACACGCCTCTGTCTTGGAGCATGCAACAAATAAAGCAATGCACACCGCAACAACGAGAAACTCCAAGAACTTTTCGAGAAAACAAAAAACAGAGGATCTAAACAAAGATCTAAGAGCAACCATTGTTGTTTTCCCGAGACTTTCTTGACTGTTCAAATTCCTGAGGAGATTGAAGGAGGGGACACAGAGCGACAGCAAGTGAATAGAAGATTGAATCCAAGGGGCAAAGCTTTCAAATCGGTGTCTTTTTTGTCTTTGGTTTCCTGTTAAAACCAACCAACAAGGGGTAATTACCCCCAACAGACATACCCAAATAGTGTCCTTCCATCCAGGAATCCAATTATTGTCCTCTGGATTTAAGCTTCAAGATGCCGAGCAAATATTCAGAGAAGTCTTGGCCTGGGCAAAAAAAAACAAAACACATCCTTTGGCTTGCTGACAAGCCATTTCAAAATTATGCCCGCTCGACTCAAAACCAATAGCTCAGCCTCGCGAAACGCTCCCGAGAACCTTGGATATGAAATCCGAAATCCGAAATAAACGTTAACAACCCATGGCTCAAGTGGCTTTCAGCAAAAACTCGGGGACACGTGCGGCAACCCAAAGCAACGAGACTTTCCAGACTAACGCTTTCTGGAGAACTTGCACGCACTTCCTAAGCTTGAATGACATGGATGAACGAAATTTCCCGATCATTCCAAAACACGAAGGAAGAATTGGACCCCAAGTAAAGTTCTTTATGGCCGGCTCGTTTTACTACCAAGCTCGCCGTAAAATAGGCGAATGATTGAAATGCTGTCAAGCATCGTTGTGCTTGCTTTGGGCGCTGGCCTGCTGGCCCTCCCCTCTCTCCCTCTCTCTCTCTCTCTCTCTCGCTCTGTCTCTCTCTCTCTCTCTCTCTCTCTCTCTCTCTCTCTCTCTCTCTCTCTCTCTCTCCTTGTCCATATGGGTTGACAAGCCATGCTTCCTGGTTGAGCTTAAAGTGATGAGCGTCGAGGTATCATAGCAGGTTCCATTGCTTTAACGATGTTAAGTCGCCTTGCAGGCCGTGGGCAGACACGTTTGATGAGATTGTATGGCGTTTCTGCTGCTTCGTATCTTGATTCTGCTCACTACAACAAAGGCAGCAGAGCGGATGTCAACACTATCTTAGGGGTGCGCTGGATGAGGCACGAATTTTGGGACCATAACCCAAGCAAATACGTATGATTAAGACTTCGAGCTCGTCCAACACAGAGAGCAAAAACGAAGACTGGCCAATAATGGCTAATATGGCTGTGCCGGTAGGGAGGCTAGGTCAAGCAAACATCATTGTCCCACCGCCCCGTGTTTTCCTATTTTTGAGGGTTCCTCTGTTGAGTCATGGAAACTCCGGGAATTTTTGAAGCGGCTGGATTCGTTGTGGAAAACACCTTTATTTCCCAAAAGGTTAAAGTCTAAAGATCCGACCCAATAGCAGTCAAGTCGTAGGGGGGAGTCCCCTTCTGGGGATTCATCCCATGGCTGGCCTGGCCTCAAGGGAAGGCCAACTGCCAGACCTCAAGCGGATGGTTCGATGCGGATGGCTCGATGCGCAATAGCCCCAAAACCATGGGGTGTGTTTGTTTTGCCGGGGACCCCCCCAGAAATTGCTTTTTTGTTGGGTACCCTCCCACCAACTAACATGGAAGTGCACAAAGCCCCATTCCAAGAGGAAAGTAGTCTTTCTACAGGGGTCTGGGCACTTCCATGTTAGTCGGCGGGAGGGTATTTCTTTAAAACCACAAAAGGGGGTACCCTCAACAAAAGACAGAATTATAGGGAAGAACCAGGGTGGTTGTATCAAGCTGTCAACGCTGCCGACTTGGGGAGAGCTAAACATGAAGCAAGAAAAAACGAAGAAAAAAATGGACGGTCTCATCACGCCTCGAAAAACATGGCTCAAAAGGGACGTCCCTCGAAGCCGGTAAATGTTCCTGGCTTGGTTGAAATGACCCCGGGGAAAGAAGGGCCAAGCCATTTGCCAATTAGTAATAGGCTCCCGTCATATCAGACCGAAACTTGCCAACCAGTTGGCATGTTAACAATAAAGATCGAATTCTTCAGCCCCTCTCAATATATGGGCGGAACCAACAAAGCAAACAACAGCAAAACCGCCAAGGGGCACGCGCAAGAACCACCCATGCCCAAGCTGAAAGATGCTAGAAAATCAAACAACAAGCTGTACAAACAGATGCCAGCAGTAGAGCAAAGCTCGTACCAAAGAGCCCTTTTCAATGCCTTGACTCCCTCGCCTCTTTTTCGCTCCCGCATCGATTACAAGAGCGCTCTTGCACTGCCCTAGGTTGTTGCTGTTTTTGCCAGAACCACGCATGAGGAAAGAGGGGCTTGGTGCGCGTTTGTTTTTAGCTTCCCTCGAAAACGGTGGTAATTTGGAGGGTGGATGAGGGTGGGCCTCAAACCCCCAAGCAATCCAGACCACCAACTCAGGGCTACCCCAATGCGTGTTCCAATTACACCGCCCTTCTTGGAGAAACAGAGCACAATGCCCACCCTGTGCCGCTGCGCCCGCTTCACGCAGAGATCTGCAGCTCGGTGTTGGTCTCAGCTCCTTTTCGGAATCAGCTTCACCCAAGAAAACGATGACGCCAAGTCGTAAGTATCAGGGAACTTAGTTGCTGCTGTGGGTTAGGTGGGAACTCGGGATTTGAACTCCTGGCTGTTGTGAGGGGCGGGAATGGGAACGAGCGATTCCCAACAGACTCATTGGGTGTTCGATAGACCACGTGGGTGTGTCTTTGAGGGTACTCCTTTTTCAGGTTGGTTCACAAGGAATTAAATATCGACAATTACCATTTATCCTTTTCCTGGAACCTCCATCGTAGCATAAATTTCTGCCTCCCACCTTGTTCGATACCAAAATTGACTCGACGTAGCACTTTTTGCCTCCCATTCGCTTCCGAGCGCTTTTTGACGATTCGGGCAAAAATCCTATTCGGCCGTGTTTTCTTCTTCCCCATGGTCAAGTTGCCGCCAAAACGGGCGCAAACATGTGCAAAACAAGTGCAAAACAAGCGCAAATCGGCGCACAAAAAAAAACAAAAACAAAAAACAAAAACGAGCGCAAATTAAAAAAATGCTACGAATCGCAGGTAGCAAATTGCATTTGCGCGGATGTCTCGAGCACTTTCTGGTAAAACGAGCGTTTTTTGAGAAGAACGTGTCACGAGCAAAAATATTTCGTAGCAAAAATTAAGGTAGCAATGGAGGCTCCAGGTTGATTTCTGTTTGGGAGAGCGTAACAAGGGCCATGCTTCTTGCGTTTTTGTTGAGGGGTCCCTTTTTGGGCTGGTTTCAAGGAAAACCCCTAGAGAAACCCGGCTCCTCGTATTTTGGCACATACAACCATGTCCCAGGCTCCTGAGGCAGTTCCAAGCTATTGGCCTGGGTGAAGTACTGAAAAAAATCCATCTGGCTCGCCTTTTTAGCATTCGGACCCCCACATTGGATTGTCATTGATCGAGTTCTGGTTGGTGGTTGATGTTGGTTTGTGGGAGGGATGTTTTGGAGGTTCTGATCAAGGTGAACAAACAATTCAGCTAGTCCTTGCTTGTGGGAGGGATGCTGAACAACCAGCGGTTCCTGTTGAAAGGTCAACTCCTGGCTCTTTGCCTTCCGACTGCTTCACAGCGGGCACATTTCTCCAAGATTTGACTTTCATAGTCTGGCCGGTTTCGGGTCTATGCTGTATGCAGAACTCCTGGCAAAGTCGTTCCAGCGACGACTCCATTCCAGACGCGACTGTCAGCTGCCCTCAGGCCTGGGTTCACACCCGGGCCGAAAGCCGAGCATGGGGCCACCTTGTCAAAACGAATGAAGACAATTCAAAAACATACGTATATAATAAAAGCAATAAATTTGTATTTGAGATGCGCCTACTTATTAATCAGCACATCCTTCCGACACAGCGGAACGACATAGCCAACCTATAACATGATTATGAATATGTATGTATGCTTACACAAAGAACTAAATACATATATACACATTCCCTTCCACCTATGAACAAAAAACCTAGAGAAGCATGTTCTTCCACCCCCCACCCCCGCTCAGGTTGGTGGAGCATGTCAACAAAGTTCCCTTTCACTTCCATCGTAACAGACATGTCCAACAACAAATGCATATAGTAATGCACCAGGGCGGCCGTAAAAAAGGCCACTACCTTTCCGCATTCCGAAAACCTGTGATGCCGCATTCACCCCTGACGCCGCATTCCTGACTGACGCCGCCTCCGACACCGCATTCTCTGAAATCATAATTTCCCTGACACAGCGTTCGCGGCTGACACCGCATTCTGACGTCACATCCTCTGGCGCCGCAGTCCCGACTGACGCCGCAGTCTGACGCCACATCCTGTGGCTGTTAATTCGAGTTTGCTTGGAATACAAATAAAGTCGAATAGGGAAAAACAAGCCGGTTGCGCTAATTTCGGGGCCTTCTACTGGGCATTGAGTGTTGGAAAGGAACTTTGACTTGAAAGGTTTTTAGGGAATACTCTGCGCCGCTCACCGAATCCTTTATTTTCCTCTCAGTGGTCGAGTGATCTGCGATGGGAAGGGAACTGGCATGACCCGTCTATGTGGTGCTTTGGCCTCATCTAAGACCCATGCGTATCTCAGAGGAGCTACCACAAAGACACTCACCCAGAGAGAGTCGTTGTGAATGTGCTTCTCTGAACTTGGCGCCATGGCGACGCCAAGTTGTGGAAGAGGGTTTCTCCAAGATGCCCAACTTAGGAGAGGACCAGCGCCCACCCAACGCTTTGACTTCGATGAAATTGTTTCTGGAGGGTCTATCGGCTATATTGCTCTTGCTTTCCACTCTGTCGACAAAAACCTGCGCTTTGAGGGATGAAGCAAGGAGCCAAGACTTCCCGATTATGGATGTACTATCCGTCTGGGGGGAGTACCCTTTTACCAGACTAGCGGCCGCGCTATCATTATCTACAAAAAGCAAGACTGGCCTATTTCTCAGTCTCAGAGCCCATGTCTCTAGGGCGAAGGGAGTGGCTAAAAGTTCCAACTGTCCCATATAGGACTTCAAAGGCTGGAGTACAGGAGCGCTGCGTCCCAGGGATCATACAGCACTGCTCCCAACAGCCTCTGTGACATTCTCCCCGGGACATCTGAAGCGTCTGTGTAGAGTATAGGCTCGTGGTGCAGGCGTAACTCTCTTGGAGGACAATTCTCCAGGAATCTCTGCATCAATCTGAGGGATGATAGGAGGTCGTCATCCAGGACGGTGCTCTGGCTAAGGCTATACTGCTGCCCGCCTTTCCAACCAAAGCCAAACTTGCTTGGGCCGGCGTCACATGTCCTTCTGAAAGGATCTTGCTCAGCGCCTCCATGAGGTTGCGAACGCGTGACGGCTTTGGTTCCATGACTATACGACAGACTTCTTTCGGAGCTTGAGACTTCTCCGGGCCCAACCCCAAGCCAAGGATCTCAAAAGTCTGTTGAAGGCAAAATACCGCACTCTTGATGGAGAAGGCTGGCTCCAGAATGAAGAAGACGGCCTGCCTATTCTCCTTGACCTGTTCGTCTTCCGGTTCTCTTCTCTAACTCTTGAGCATGTCCAAGGCCTCGAGCCTTCGACTTATCAGCCCGGACGGGTCATCGACGCGCGCTCTGATGGCTTCTGCGTGTTCCTTCTTCAGAGAGTCCCTGAGATCGAAAGGATGTCTTAACACCTTTGCCCTTTTCAAGTGCTCTTCACCTGACTTCAACCCGTCGGGAATGAGTTGTCCTCTATTCCCATAACTGGGCTGACGACCTGATTCGACGGCGGCCATCCTGTAGACCGAGTTCGGTTCAGGGTGCAGGGGTGTTCAAGTTGATTCTCACCACCCGCTCGTGCCTGAAGAACCCCTTCTCTCCCTCCAGAAGGGACGTTCGTTTCTTCTCGGGGCGTGTCTCCGTTCTCAGGGGATATGACTCTTGCGGGAGATTTGACTGCCCTCACTTTGAGTTCCGATGTCTCGATGTCTCGGAATGCTCCTTAGCTGGGTGAGATTTTCTCCTTGCCTTTTCCGGCGGAGGGATCCCCCAAGACAAAGGACACTTCTCGAGACAGTGGCGCATTCGACCCGGAAAAGACTTCCACAAAGGAGCTGATTGGGAGGCCTTCAAAAATGGCCTGCGAGATCCCACTGGCATAGGCTGTACAAAAACTCCCTTTCGTCCCCCGTAGCAAACGAAGTGACCCTCCCATTCCATTCCCGCGGTTTCCACGTCAAATGAGGCTTCCCTGTTCGACTGCAGACCTTGCTCGACAAACATCGCTTCTCGACAAATCGTCTCACGGGCATAGTGTTGTGGACGAGGACCTGTGCTTTCCTACGGCGGCTTCCTTCAAACATACAGGTGTGGTAGTAGGAACAAAATACCCCCTCCCTCGACTCCAAACCTGCCAGGACTCCAAGCACCTGGCGATGGAGTTCTGAGGATGTTCCAAAGTGAAGTACCTGCCAGCATCGTGCGCATCGGATGAATGTAGCGCGGCCATGTCAGCCATGTCTGTGTCGAGGTCAAGTTTCCGACGCTTAGATGGGGGGAGGCCCTCAACCACTTCCGGAATACCTCTTGGCCACTCATTACTTCGTAATGGAACCGGTGGGTTCAACACTCCGGGGATTGGTCGTTCCCGGGCCCTCGAAAAAGTACAGCAGTTTGGTGCCCAGTGCTGGAGATCGGAGTCTTCCACCTCACTTACCAAAAGCTTGTTATCTTGAAAAACATCTGAATCTTTGCCCCGCAGCAAATCCCAGGGCGGCGCAACTCTTTTTGCTCTCCGAACTGAAGGTTCAAAAAGTCTCATGCCTCCTGGCAAGCGAGTCGCAATCTCGCCACGGAGGAGTTGTCTCTTCATCTCCTGACGGAACGCTTTTGGGATCTTGCACCTCGGTTCGTGCTTTCGTCGGCAGACTATGCGCATCCTCGGTTTCGGAGATGTCCCATGCGACTCCTCTTCTCCTCTGGTTGCGAGGTCCCCTTTCCGAGGTCCTCGGCCGTTTCGGCGCTCCAACCGCCTTGTCCTTCCCCTGGTCCGGGTGAGACTCCTGCTGGGGCGCCAAGAGCTTCCAAAGGATTGGTGTAATGACTCAAGCCGGCTTCTACCGACCCAACCCACTTCAGCACTTCGGACATGATCTCGCGGTCGGCCCTCCTCACCTCATTTAAGGTTGGGGCTCGCATGCCATCCGGAGTCGTGGTCCGAGCACAGGCAATGAGCTTCTCTCCAAAATCCATCCTGGCGGTATCATAGGGGCACACATCCATCATATGAAATGCTCTTGAACGAAGTTGGAGCACGTCACGCAAGGCGACCAAGTCGTCCGCCACCTTGACGTCAGGAAAGTCTTCGTCCCTGGGCGATAGAGTGAGCTTCTTGTCTTCTAGGACGACCTCCTTCTTGTCCTTGGGCAGTTCGCCAGCTTGCCTCAGCTTGTTCTCCATCTCCATATCCACGAAGGACTCCCAACTTAGGCTCTGGCACCTTTGCCGGGGTATGGAGAGGGCCGGTCACGATCACTTGTGGCATCGCCAGCCATCCTCTCCAACTGGCGCTTGGCTACCTGCGAGGAAAGGCCCCACAGTTTCCGCAAGCAACCCGTGTCTTCTTGGGTCTTGTAGTCATCCCAAGTGGCTTGGTCAGGACGGGTATACGTGATCACATCTCCATCCTCATTGTGATATGCCGCCTTGGGCCTCACCACCTTTTTGAGGTAATCCTCAAGGTCGGCAGCTGTGGGCAGCCTAAAGGCCATCGCTTCGAAGGTGGTGATCCGGTCGGCAAGAAGGACCAGGTAATCCGACTCATGGACCTCGAAGGTCACTGCAGCTCTGGCGCATGAAACTGCCGAGCGCGCATCAGTTATGGCGGATCGAGTCGAATCCCACTCGGTTCGAAGGTGTGTTTGCACTTGGGCCAAAAAGCTCTCCGGCTCTCTGGATCCCTGGGCTCCAGCACATGGACTCATGACTGGTGGCTACATGGTGATTAAAAAACAGCGGGGCACAACTAATTTTTGCACTAGACATTGGATCAATCGTCGTCAGTCATCTGTACACCATGCATAACGCACCTATGCCTCCCTGAGGTCACACTGAACCCCTCAGCTCCAGCCTCTCTCACGTGACCTTCAACACAACGAGGCTCGCATCTTCTGGAGCATCGGTATTGGCGCCCTTCCTCAGCACTCTGGGTAATCACACAGCAGCCGGCACCCCCCTTTCCGAAGCTTTCCCGCCTAGGCCGTAGTCTGGCCCCCAGTCCTCATCGAGGCCACAAATCTGGCCCCTTGGCTGGTACAAGCTGGTACATCACACACTCCCTGCTTGACGGGCTTGTGAACTTTGCCTTTCCTGGGTCGGCTCCAGAATCGTCCGAGTCAGTGTCTGAGGGGATCGCCAGCTCCCCTTCGTCCACTTCCATGAGTTGCCGAGCTCGCGCACGGTGGAGTTGTCATCCTCTTGCTCGGTCAGGTCCCGCAGGCCATCTTCCTTGCGCTTGCCCTCGCCCCATCGTCGATTTCGTTCGTGACGGATTGGACCACGATTGGACCACGATGTCGATGATGTCCATCCTTATAGCCTTAATGACCAGCCTCTCGAAGAGGTCCTTGGCAAGCGTATAAGAGGCGTCGGAAGCTTGAACTGAGGCACCGCTTGTTGCAGCTCATAGTGTGTGCTCTCAATTGGGAGACTCTGGGCCATCCGGTCCGACCTCCCGTGCATGCTTGTATCGGTAGTCATATCACTCCAGCCCAGCATGATATCCTCGAGCGGTTGGAGCGCTTGATAATCCACTACTCGTCCATGACCGGTTTCAGCAGTGGTGACTTGGGCAGGTCTGCCGAAAAGTTGCAAGATTTGATCCGTTGCTTTCAGGAACTCCCTCAGCAGGAGCCGGGGTTGGAGGACCTAGAGCAAATCAGCATGGCAATTTTGTCTGATTTTGATCCCTACAGTTCGCATTTTGCTAAAAAGGACTGTAGATCTGAAGCAGCTGTCGATCCGCCTTTAAGCCACTGCGGTACAGATACCGATGTTCGCGTTGAGCTACCTTTGACTAGCTCACGCCCGGTGGTTTCAGACCGTGTCAAATGGGAGTATGCGCCGTCGTTTGATGCAGCGCCGTTCCTCAGCAATCCTTTGATTCGATCAGCTTATCTTGACCCAGAAGTTTTGAGAAAGCCCATCGAACAGTGGGAGCATTTCCCGCCGGGTAAAGTGTTTTGCACCAAGGAGGAACTTTTGAAGCTGACACAGCGATGGGATGACCTCGGGGCCTGCTGCTTGGTCCCAGCCGAGGCGAAAAATATGGATGAGGCGGTGGGTCTGTTCTGCGTCCCAAAGGACCAAAATTTTGACAGGCTGATCATCAACCCAAAGGTCATGAGTGGTAGAATGCACTCCATCAGTGATTTCACTCGCAGCCTTGCCCCAGGGGCCATGTTGGGCCTGTTGAACTTGAAAGAGGACGAGGTCTTCAGATTTTCAGCAGATGATCTGTCAGATTTCTATTACACTTTCAAAGTTTCCAAAGCCCGTGCCTTCAGGAATTGTGTTCGGTTTGTGTTCACAGCTGATGAAGTGTCCCATCTCAAATGTTTTGATCCGACGTTGCCTCATACCCATTATTTAGTGGCCTTGCAGACCCTAGCGATGGGTGATTCCTTAGCTGTGGAAATAGCACAGCAAGCCCACTTCAATGTCTTGCGGTATCTTTGCGGTTCCATGCTCCCATCTGAAACTATGAAGTATCGAGAGCCATGTCCGAGGAGTGATTTCGTCGGGCTTCTTGCAATCGACGTTCAAAAGGTTATGATATTCCTCGAGCTTCTGCAGCTCCAGCGGTCTTGTCCTCGCTGCTCACCTTTTCGCACCTCAACTTTGCCCTTGGGCCTAACTGCCTTTTTGCCGAACTGGGAAAAGACATTCTGCAGCTTCAGCTTCTTCATCGCCGATTCCATCTCTCGTTCGCTCTGGTCAGGGTCTTCGCCCTTCTCGGCCTCGTCCTTTCCATGCTCCGCTGAATCTTTTGGGAGGCGGCAGAGCTCTCTTTCCGAACGTCACCACGGGTGTGCCCTCACCCAGGCTGGTGACCCTCTGGATGACCTGCCTGTCGAGGTGCCCCTTGTAGAGGAGTTCAAGTCTCTTACACTCGCAAGTGGACCCGCCCGCCTAACTGATTCTCCTGCAGCGAAGCCCTTCGAACTAATAGAGAGATTTATCGCGTGCAGAGGTGTCTCATTCTAGCCTCCAAGACTTCGCGTGCTGGGACTCCGGTTCCGAGCATCCGGGCTATCTCCATTGCCCCTACAGCCATCATCCCAGAAGTCTTACCCAGCCTCGCCCTGCGGTTGTAGGCGGAACTGGAGCTCGCAGAATGGCTTTGACCACCAGACCTTCGCCGATCTTGTGTGGCCACATGCCTCCCTCGGGGGGACTTGCTACGCCCCCTTTTTGCCCGCGACGTCACTGACATTCGCCAAAATGGCCACGTTTCGGCACCGCTAAACGAGCATTCACGGTAGTATGCAAGCACACAACAAGTGGTTAACAACCTCGAGAAGAAATAGAAATAACATGAGGAGAAGAAGACAAACGAAAGTAACAAAAAGAAAGAAGAGAAAAGAACAACAAGAAACACATGAGTGCAACAAAAGGAACGACAGTTAAACTAAGCGCTAAAACGCAAAGACTTCCGTCAAATCCCTCCTGCGTTTGGGCTCAGGATGCATTCTTTTCACTTTATCTCTGCAGCATAATTATTCTGACGAAGGTTAAATGGATTGAAACTAGGAGATGTTGAAAACAATCGCATCCAAATTTCCCGTCGCCCCTGCTCACACAATAGGAGAAGCTCCCGTTGCCCCGCCAATCTCTAAACGCTCGACGATATTATTCGTTTCAGCCTGGTTTGGGCGACCGTTTTTTTACCTGACTAACGGCGCCAGATCCCGAACCAACAAACGCCGTCAGAAACAAACCTCGCAGACCAAAAGAATTTCAGACAGCTTTGGGATAGCAGGCTTGCCTCTAGTTACCCACACAAGATGCATTAAAGCGCTTTCCACAGCTGAGCGCTTTTCTTTGTTCTACGAGACCGACATGTGCAGATTATGAGGTGCAGCTTCCTTTGACGACGCGATTGCTCTCTCGACTGGCGCCTCGCCTCATATGAGACGCTTGCGAGACTTCTTGTAGCCCCTACTGTTGCTGTTTTGCATTTAGAAGCCTCACGCGTGCACATTCGAAGCCAGGATTTTGTTTCTTAGCCTAAAAAAAGTAACTATATAGAGTAATACCCAAACGAGGCGGAATAGCAGCAATTGTAATAGTGTGTATTCGGGGTGGAAATCGGCTTTGGGGAGGAGTTCGGCTTCGGAAATTCTCTTCGCAGTTCCTCTTTGTTTCTGAGAGCCTTGGGCAGATGTGTGTTCGGAATTCGTCTTCGTCTGCGCGTGGAAAAGTGCTGCTCCCCCAGCGGCCGCAATGTAATAATATACTGGTATATACACACATGTGTAGTAATAGATGCAACAACATATTCATCAGTACTTTCGTCCGACACATTGGCACGACGCAGTCAACCAATAACATGAGGGCGAATACGTTTATAAGATACCAACAAAAGACAATTACATTTACACACTACCCTCCCGAACCCACCGGAGAGTCCCTTTTTGAGAAGCATGTTCTTCCAGCCTCCGCCCGTATTCAGGGTTGGATGCAATGCAAGGTTCCCAAGTACACCAAGCCCAAGAGCTCACAACCATGGAGCAGCAACAAACCTTAGGACCTTGGCCCACATCTGGGGTACACAGAAATCGCCATGTTCAGAGGCTGATTCATAATTAGTTGACCCTGAAAGCCAAAATAGTCTGGAGGCGAAATCAGACACATCACATTTGACAGGGACCTGGAAAGGGGCCCTGTGCTCGTTGATTAGTCGGGTCGCTGCTCCCTCGCTTCCGAGAAGTCACTGCCTATGAGGAGGCTGGGAATGGCCGGGTTCCTGTTGACCTCCATTAAACGCGATACAAACAAGCGCCCGTATGTTTGGACACGCCTGTATGATCACATGTCATTGCGCAAGACTGAAGTAAGGAATCCGTAAAAGCATGGGTTGCTGGTTCAAAACCAGGCCTACAAGACGCAAGGGCCACCGAGGTCTCTCATATATGTTGAACCCCTGTTTGGTTGTGCGGCTGTTCGCCATGGTCATCCGTTGAAGAGCCTTATAAGTTCCTAAAGGTCCATGACAACCCACACCACGTGTGCTTGATAGTCGAATATTGGATTCATAATAGGGACCAGGCGTATCATAGCTATGTTGCGTTTAGTATGTCTGTCGTGTGTTGTGGCAATATTCCAAATGAACCCTTTTTGCTGGGATGTAAAATATACTACCCGCTGTCCCTCATCTTGGGGTATACCATTTTGAGGGGGTGGTTGCGAAGGGTTTCCAAAGAAACCAACACCATTTGCGGGGTTGGGTCCCTATTTTAAGACACCCCATGTTTACACAGCACCCACCTCTCGCGACAGTGTAAGGCCACCACTTGGGCGGCTCTTTGGCTGCCTTCTCGCGAAGCCACTTAGGGGAGTACTCCACCTGCGTCGAGAGCCATGGATAAGACCTGTGATTAGCATCTGGGAACAAGGGGCAACATTAGAATGAGGTTGTGGGGTACATTTACAACCAAATTCTGCCATACTCATAAGGAAACATGTGTGATATTTGTGTGGCGCTTTATATTATTCCCCCAAACCTACAGTGGTCACGCGGAAACATGGGCATTGGGCATTGGGTAATTGACTTTAAAGGGACCCAGATAAAAGCAGATCGCACCACTTCCAAGAATCATTCATCCAATTTGAATTGTGAAATCTGCTGGTCTAAATGAGGGGATGTGAGAATCAATCAGCACATTCCATGCTTGGTTGGTTTCGTAAGTCACCTGGGGGAACACCCACGTCAACAGAGAGTCATGAACAAACACGATATATCCACCCTGTTTGGTTTTGCATAACAACACAAGTGTTGGCAATTAGATGGCCCCTGGCATCCCTTGCCCACTGTTCAAGCGGGAAGTGGGGACTCTCACTGAGATTTTTCAAGCGGGACTATAAAGTTGAGATATTGGCGCTGGGGGCCTGCTTCTCAAGCGTCAAGATTCACGAATCCGCCAGTAGTTCCCCTGCCTTTGACAACATGGTTACCTCGTTTCCCGAGTGGATTGGTCAAAAGGCTAGACTTTCTTTTGACCATTTCCCAAATTGGAGTACAACTCTTGGAGTACACTCGTACACCTTGAGGACCTTCTGACAATAAGACAACATTTGCTGACGTCGGCCTCTTGTCTGCTTTCCTGAGTCGTCCTTCGCTTTTGCCCGGTCGAAATGTCGCGCCTAAGGCGCGTGTTTCCCGAACTGCGTAGCTGCCAGATTTGCTGCTCGCAAATGGAGGGTGTATCCTTTTTGAAGGGTACCCTTCTTGGGTGGTTCTACCGGAAACCAAAGGAAACCACCTACTTTGCAGGGTCCGAATCGCTATTTTGACTACCCAACATGATGGCAAATCAGCACACAAAGTGAGTTGTAAGAGCCCGGTTCACGTACCAGGTACTTCTCTCACAATGTACTTTGACCCCTTTTTTCCTGTTGTTCAGTGACCCTGGAAGAAAAAGGAAACCCGTTTTAGCTTGACCATTTTTGGTGGGGAAGCCACCAAATACAAAGGCATGAACCGTGCTTGAACACCAGGAAAAGGGTAAGTGGAGTATACTTGAACCCTCTGAAATAGCACATCCAGCTGCCACTGTTGGCTGTCCAGGTGCAACCTTTTATTGGGCCGACGGCCGGTTTGCACATCGGAGATAGCTTTGCTCACGTACTGGACAAATGCCCGTAGCATACTCCCTGAAAATTCGCGAAGCCAGAAATCAGATCTGAATTTGGCTACGCTTTCGGGAAGTACCTGCGTGCATTTAGCACTGCCAAGGCATGGTTGTGGAAATAACCTGCCATTCTGTGATATGGGCTTCCCGTGCCCATGACTGCTTTTTATCACGTTCAAGAGGGATAAACCAATGGCAGCCTGGCAAAACACCCTCGTTTTCATCGCCAAACCGAAGCTCATCGAATACTCAATTTGCATGGAACCCACGACGGGGATCCCATATCTTGGGAGATTCCGCTACAATTTGGGTATCTTGGGGTACTCACATGTTAGTTGCCGGAGTTTACGTACTTGTGCTTTCTTCGGCTCTATCCAATGGCTGTGGCGCGGAGCCAATCGATATTGTCACAACCACGGCATCTGCAGCCACTTTCCGCTCAGCATCAGCTCGCTCGGCAGGCTACTATCTCGCAGCCTGGGAGACCCAAAGCAGATTTACGACACTCACCGGCACCACTATATGACATGATTATCTGTTCCCAAAAAGCAATATATCGTATATCCAATACCCCTCTTTGGCCTGGTGGGCTCGGGGTGGTGGAATCCTTACTCCCCCGCAGATTGACATGGACGGACTCTCACTTTGGACATGAACACACTATCAGCGTCCCCCACGACTGCTTGGTCAGCGCTTGGTGTGTTACAAATGGGAACAAGCAAACGAAGGTCGTGTGCCTTGCCTTTTACCGATTTACACCTTGTTCAGCCCGGGGTTTACATAGTATCAAATGGGCACGAGTATGGATCAGAGGTCTTGTAAAACCTTTTGCAGTAATTGATTATTCGCTTGGTGGTTGCCCGACCGACGAAAAGTATCGAGTACCCTCCAAGGAAAATGGACATTGGAAGCTCTGTAGCCCAAAAGGAGAGCCGTAGACCCACAATCCTGTCAAGCTCCCATTCAAATGTCGCTATACTTCCGAAGCCTAAAACAATGCATCCCCAAGTAAAGGGCCTATTGAGTTCCTAAGGCCGAGCCGGTGAGCTCGCCATGAAGTTAAGCAGATTGTCAGAAGGATACTTTTGAGAATGCGCTTTGATGCTCGGTGGGAGCCCTTCAATTGTTGTTTGCGCCTTGTCTGTTTCTTGCAATCTGTTGGATTCCTCTAGACACCAGCCAAGAAGGATTCTCTGATTCTCTACTGTTGGACCGGCCCTACTCCCATCTGCCGTAACAATCAAAAAGAAACAGCAAAGGACAACGGCCATGTCAGAAAATGAAGCTGGTCCACCAGGCGATTGCTTTGAGGCGCGTGGCCCCATTAGCAGTGAGCTGGACCGCTATTTTCCGGCTTGATCTGCCACCGAAAGAGGGAAGCTCCCACGAATGGACGCCCCTTCCAACAGACAAACTCTAAAGGGGGGAAAGGTTCCCTGATACGGTGGGAACCAACCCAGCCCCACAACCCTACTTGGAAAAGCTTCTTTCTGAACTGTTACCATGTTGCAAGGCTGGCAGTATTGAGAGCCAAGGATGCTGTGACTCGTTTCGCATCGACCAGTCGTCCCACAAACACCCACGAGGCCCAAGAGGGTCTTCCAAATTGGGGTTGTGTCAAAACAGGGGAACCCGATTTTGCCTGGCTTTCTTTTGGTTTCCCTTCAAAACCGCTTTGGTTTCCCTTCAAAACCACCAAAACCCAAAAAGGGTACCCTGGCTTTCTTCAAAACCACCAAAAAGGGTACCCTCAAACAAAGACACCCAAAGGCACGCGAGCATCAAATCAGATCCATCGAATCGGATCCTCAGCGCTACAACTTCTCGCGGATTCCATCTGAAAGGAACCGCCCTTAGGGCCGTAGGCTCCCGTGCAGATCATGGAACAAGGGGCTCCAGTGCCTGGGAGATTCCTTGCAAAAAGGGTGGGGGGGTTTGGGTTCCATGCTGATTTGAAGCAAGAAAAGGCAACAACTGTAGGTGCCAAAAGCGATGGGTTCTCACTCAAAATGGTGGACCCCTCCCCCTAACAAATTGTGGCTTTCTTTTGATGTCCTGTTTTGGATCAACCCCAATTCGACCTTGCAGCCCCCGTAGAAGCCCACTATGGCAATAAGCCAAACAAAGACCCCTGCCCAAAACGACTGATTGGTTGAAAGGAAGACAACACACACAAACTCCACACAAACACGGAAACACATAAATCTGGCCATCAAATTGTGGGTCCGGACAGTGCGCAGACCGTCTGGCCCAGCCTTCCGAACGAAATGACACATGGGGGTGTCTCAAAACAGGAATTTGGATGTTATGCTACAGTACGTCAGGGAAACCAAAAGAAAACCTGGATTTGGTCCCAATTTTGAGAACCCATGTCCATCCAGGTTTGGTTGGGACCCGACCGATTCGGAATCCAAGCTGTCCTTTCTCGCGAACGGGGAACAAATCAATTCCAACGATCGGCCAGAACCAGATCTGCCTTGTCGCCTGACTAAAAAGAAGACACCGCAAGTGCAGAGCTTGCCAACTCAACCGCAGCAGGCAACCCTTCTGATTCTGTTTTTAGTTGGTGGTTTGGGGATATGAATCCCTGAGGGTAAAGGGGACACCACCCCGAACCTCCAAACCACCAAACCACCAATTTCAAGCAAGCTGAATAAGGCCAGTGCAGCCAAGAAGCTTTCTACTCCACTAGAGCTGCACGTTCTTCACAACCTCGTCGTCCAGCGTCTGCTCGTCTTCCGCACGCCAGCCTTTGCTTGCGAATGCGAGGGACAATCGCCAGGCTCGAGCCGTCCCCTTTCAGCATCCTTAAGCCAATATTCCCCGGTGAATCTGTACTAGGTCCTCCAGTAGAGGATAGAATAATTAATTAAGGGTACCAACTTTTTTCTGTCTATTTTCGTAGGGGGAACCCTCCCCCAAAGGGGAGAGAAAGGGCACCAATTGCTGGGGGACCTGTAGGTTCATTCCCACCCGCTCTCGTTGCCCTTCATCGCACCAGCATCTGCGGCCGAGGAGCTGGCGCGGAGCTCGGAGAGGACCTCCAGCGACAGCTCCAGGCCCTCGGAACTTGGCCGCGCTTCCGAGGGAGCTGGCCGGGTCTTTTCTCGGCCGCCCTCTTTGGGATGGGGAAATGGAAACCAAAAGAAACCCCATCTGCATTGGATTTTGCGCAAAAGAACACTTTTGTTGCAGATTGAAGCCGCCCCCAGATCCGCCTCGGCAGCCGCTCGCAGCTTTTCGCGGGGCAGGTCCCTGCGAGCCTCCTGCGAACGGAAACGCCAAGGGTCCGTGATATCTTCGCACAACAAAAAAACAAGAACTAAGAATACTGCCAACTATGGATGTATGAATTCTAAAACAACAAAACAAAGAAATGAATGAAAACACAAATATTTAAATAAACAAAATAACATCAAGCATACAAACAAAATAGCACGTAAAATAGCTTACCGCATATACATACATATATAACGAATGAATGAACAAATAGAGCAAACACATAATTGAGTTTAAAGAAATGTGTGTGTATATGAATTGTATATATATATATGATGTAATTAACACCCATGCATGATTGTCATGTACCCAACAACAACAAAAACTATATTTGACACAGGTGACGTCGAACCCCCAGAGCGACGCCATTAAACGACATGCCCAGTGTTTCTGCAAGAGAACATTGGACTAGTGAGCCCCCTTTTTTGCGTAAGACAATTAGTGAGTCCCGGATGTCTTCCCCATGGACTAGAGACAAGTAGTGCGTTTTGACCAACAGAGGAGCAACGGACGGTCCCCCGTCGGCGACAAGGAGGCTATGGATCGGTTATTCCTGTAATCCCTTCCCCCTATCCGCGATTGATACAGATGCTTTTCAGGATAAACTCTGAGAAAACAATCGCCTCCCCCTTCTACGTTCAAGTGACCCAACAATCAAGTGCCGCTTGTGGTTGGGTCTTTCATCTTCAAGCCAGACAATTCAGTTTGGAGTTATGACACGGAAGCAATGGGCTTTGTAAAAGACCCCTTCTTTTGGGGTCGAGACTTCAGCCAGTGTCTAATGTATTTTTTTTATCACACCGTGGGTCTTCGCTCGGGAAATTTCTGCATGGACAATGTCCACATAAAGCCAGGTGCCCACGTTGAGTCATTGGCAGCCTCAAGAGTTCCGTTTAGTTTGGTGGCTACCTCAAATTGGGATTTGAAGCCCTGGTTCTTCAAGGTAAGCGGGGGAACCACCCCAGAGGGGAAACTGAACTAGGACTGTCTTTGTCAAACAGAGTCGCAGAATCATAAGGGCGACCTTCAGTTGTCGTAGCCGCAAATTCATGTATACATGTATGAGAAGCAATATAGATCTATTTGTCTGTCTGTCTGTCTGTCGGTCGGTCGGTCTGTCTGTCTGTCTGTCTGTTTGTTTGTTTGTTTGTCTGTTGTTTGGCGTTTGAAGGAAAACGACAGATCCGCATGTCATTTGTTGTTGTGCCGAGCTTGATCTGCTTGTGTCTTCTCATGTTTCTTATGCCATGGTTATGTGTGTAAGACAAAATTACCAGGTACATGGCCCGGGCACCAGTTTTCAGTGGTCTTGGAGACTTCAGGTATAATTTGCGCATAGGTTTGATATGTGATGCCATTGAATCAGCAATCATTGGGGGATGTCAAAATACGGCTACCCCCCCCTAAACTGTTCTGTGTTGTGTTTTTGAAGTGGCGGCTGGAACCAAAATCAAGGCTCGTTTTGTTAACCGTGGGTGTTGACGCAGCAGGCCATGGTCATAATACGCAGTACTCTTCCGCCAACAGAAGAAGCAACCTTGCGGACCCTGCTTTTTTCAGAAAACGAGTGCATTTGAAAGGGTCCTGTCGTTGCTGATACTTATACTACTTGAGGGCCACATGCAGGTGCTCCACCCCCCTCTTGGCCCAAACAACCCAGACCTCAGTGTGATGAAAGAAGCACTTCATTTCATTTATGTTTATTCATTTATATGTTTATTTACTTTATGTTATTCTTATTTTATGCTACTTTATATATTTCTGTTGGAGGGGGGAGTTCGTACGTTTAGAAGGGAAGCTTCCTACAAAAAGTGTCCATAAGGCAGGCCTTACGAGAGGTCTGGAACTTTGAAACACAAGCGAACACATAGTTCTGAAAGTTTGTATGGGATGTTAATGGAAGGCCCTGTGGAGTTCATTTGCAGATTCGTGTCCACCAACAACTTTTCAGGCGGTCCAACTCTTGAAACTCATTTCCATATAGGTCTCTGCTATAAACTTCTACCCGTGGAGCCCTTAAGGCGGCACCTTGCGCAGCAGGTTCCAAGGACTTCTGTGGATGGACAAAATCGAGCACCAATTTGGTGGGTGGTTTACACCATGAGGGTTTACCGTACCCAAACCAGTGCCGAGTTTCCGCAATATGCTTTAGAGACCCATGTACTTTGAGTCAAGCCTTGACTAGGCATTGCGGCCAACCTAGAGGTTCCCAGAAAGTTAACCATCACCATGACCATGATCCACAGCGTGAAACCAGGCAGTCCGACCCCATTACTTCATTGCCCAAGTCACCTCCTGACTGGCAACAGGGAGGCAACGCCAGGTTCCGACTTACCCCCAAGGCCAGCCAAAATGACCCCGCGTAGAACCCACCCTGGGCTTTGTTCGCTCCTGGTCGCTCAGTCCCAGCAGCCGACGCTCGAGATATCTCAGCCTGGGACTCCCAGCAGGGCTGAAGGGTGTGACTTGGGGTCAAAAAACCTCCGGTGCTGTGGGCTGTTTGCCGATGTTTGATTTCCCAACTTGTAACCGAACAAAGGTTTTCACATCGTTCCATGATCCCTGCCAAAGCTGGTGGGGCAGACGAAGCAAACAGTCGAAATCCCTCATGAGCCAAAACGCTGGCTTCACACTTCTCTCTAGATTTTCCCCGTTCAACATCATCCCAAACGAATAAACAAGAGGAATCTCACTTTGACTTGGCCCGAGTGATGCTTGCTGATGGAAGCTCTTCTTAAACCTGGTCCAACCGCTTCACACAGATCAAAGCAAACAACAGGTCGGTTTCATCTGTGCCTTTCCAGGTTTCCACAAAACGCCCCAGGGCCAAAGCCAAGCGGAAGCAACCCGGGCTCGAACCAAAATACAACATGGGCTTGTGCTGTTTTGAGGGTACCCATGGCTACCCTTGATCAGGTTGGTTTCAAGTTGGAAACCAAAGGAATACCACCGATTTGCGAGGGTTTCCTTTGACACAGACCCACATGGTGCCTGTCAAATGCTCCACCAAATAGATGGAACCTGTTGACCGGGTTCCACGGGCCCCGTGCTCAGAAAAACCGCTCGAACATGGGAGCCCAATCTGAATCAGGGGTTTGTCATTTGTAGAGACATGATCTTGCCGGCTAAAGAGACCTTCTATCAGCTTCCTTCAAAGTTGAGGATGTGTCCGACAATGGGCCTTTGAGTCTACCTTCAAAACCGCATGTTTGCAGAAATTCCTCTAATATCAGTGATGCCCATGGTTTCCTGAATTGGAACCCTCACCATGGTTGCCTGATTTCACTACGTGTCCATGACCACCCCTATTTTCTGCAGAGCAGGCCTTGCGCATGTTCGCTTGTTGCAATGTTGTTGAAATTTCCAGTGGTCATCCCCACCCCACCCCCCACCCCACCCACCACCCCACCCCCACCCCACCCCCCACCCCTTTACACGGACCCTTTGACCGCATAAGCTGCAGCCACAGCTGCAGCTCGTCTGATCCTTCCACTTGCAGCGGGAGGCTTCCTGGGAGAATCGGCGGCGAGAACTGTGGGTTGGATACCAGTCCTGTTCAGACAGGTGTGTCTCCAAACGGGGGCACCCCAAAAATGGTTGGTTTCATTCTGGCTTCCCTTGACAACCAGCCAAGGAAAGGAACCCTTCAAACACCAAACAACTGGGAAATGCGAACCAATCTGTTCAAACATGTTATGAGCAGATATGTACGTATTCACATACATGCGTATACAAATATATGCGTGCGCAATCTAACATCTATTCATTTTGCATTTGTGTATGAGTACACGCATAGATACGCACATTAGCATGTGTATAAACACATATGCTGACATGTCAGCTACTGAAAAAAAACATGTTTCGCGGTGAATTCGGTTTTTTAGGGCAAACGGAAGCTGCAGGCATCTACGAATATGCTCGGACACAAGTATGAGACTTGACTGCAATCGCAGACTCTTCTGCACTGCTTGTGTTCTATTCGGAGCTAGAGCTACTAGAGTTAGACTGGAAAGTCGAGTAGGCCAAACTAGAGTTAGACTGGAAAGTCGAGTAGGCCAAATTATGGCCCACTCGGTAGGGGCATCATTAGGGGGCCATTTCCAGACACAGTCATTTGACCGCCAAATAACCCCCACAAAGGAAATGTGAAGCAGCAGGACCCCATCAGGCAGCCTTGCGGGAACTAAGCAATAGAAGCAATCACACCCTGTAACTTGAAGGGTGTTGTTGTTGGCAGGCCCCTATCGTTACCCAACCAGAACCATGAATGGAGCGAGTGCGTCATATGATAATATGCATTCAGCGTGCTCGTCAATGGGGGGCCTTTCTGCCCCATGCAAACTCTTCGAGCACAATGACGGCAAACTGCGGAAGTGAACAAACTCGGGACACAAGAAGTAGCCTGGGAAATTGTGGGGGGGACTTCCTGTTCAAACATCCCTATCAAGGTGTCCCGTTGGATCTTCTTTGTGGGAAGACACAAACATAATAAAAATGGTGTGTGCCTTGAACTCTCCAAACCAAAAGCCAAGAGACCCACCATGCCCCCAGCACTGGCTGGTGGGCTGTTTCAGCTGAGCGGCGGGATTCTCCTGCCTGAGTCCGCAAAGTTGCCCCTCATGGCCTTCACTGTTGTCTACCTTGAACGTGCAGTTTACCCTTCTGTGGTATTGTCCAGGGTCCGGGAACGTCAACGGACTCATGCGCGGGATCACAACCGCAGGGTGTTGCCCAGAAGTGAAAGATTCCTTGCATGGGACGGAGTCCAGGGTTCGGTTAGCCTGGACAGCTCGAGCCCATTAAACCCTGTCTTTCCTCACCGCCCGGCCCCACATGCAAAACAAGAAGCACGAGAGCCCACGCGCTGATCTCATTGCTGGTGAGCTGGCTTTTGTCCCAGGGGAAGCACTCTGTGCCACCCATAGTGACCGAAAGCTGCGGACACAGTATTAATCTCCTCCCAGATTGCGCCCGCTGTGTGCTGAGCAAAGCCTCGTTTTGCGCTAATATTCCCAAGCCAAAATCGAATTTCTGGATAAACGTGAGCAGCCTCAACCTTCCTGTTTTCAGGGGCTATGGTTCGGGCCAAACAAAAATACCACCTTTATGTACTGACAGGCGCTTCAAAACTGCACGGACCCATATGGATCTGCAGGCGTTGATGCCCAAGAACACTCTGCAGGCTCTGTCGGCAAGTTCTCTTGCAGGTTGCGCTAGCAGTCCCGAACCACACAGCACCAAAAACAAAGATGCAAACTGCCTCATGCAGGTGTACATTGCCGAACTATGCGAACACTTGTGAAGGTTCCAAATTCTACTGGGTGCGGTGAGGATTGGCGAACCACAGCGGCTCATGAATGCTCTGCCCCCCCCCTCGGATGGGCCCTGGTCGCTGTCCTCTCTGGGCCTTGGAAATAGAAACGCTAGCCAGCCAACCTTACCCCAGCTTTCGCCCCAAACAAAAACAAGTTGTTTGATTCTGGCCCAGATGTAGTGAACATTATAAGACTGCAATAATATGTTCCAACAAGGACTCCATAGTTTGATGTCCGACTCCAAGCATTCCAACTTGCGGCTTGTTTTTCCTTGATAGCTCCCAATTGTGACAAGCTCTTGAAGTACAAGAAGTAGTAAATTGGTGCAGGACATTTGGACCTAGGGGGTCTTGTTCAGACTGTGACATAAACCAAGACCCGCAAAGATTCAAAGAATCGCGAATAGCCACACAGTCTCACAAAAAGACAAGAGACATGCAAGTACTGCCGTCCAATGCCTCACTCCCACAACTCCAATTACTCTTGATCTCAACCCCGGATGAACCAACCTGGTAACCTGGTGGATTAGTAAAGGGATGTGCCCAAAGAGGTTCCCTTATGGAGTCGGACACTGATTAATTGATTAATCCGGTTTCCCACTGCACAACTTCCCGCGGCCATGCTCCCACTTAGCCCACTTGGCCGAGCTGCGTCTGTCACCAAAGATGGTGAAGGAGCTGCAGGGCTCCTGAACGCTTCGACGAAGCTTCGCACAAGACATGGATGCAAAGCTGCGTATCAGGATCCCTTCTGGCTGCAGGGAAAGGCTGGGGGGGATGGCGAATGCCAGGTTTCGTGTTGTCTTTTTGCAAAGGAAGCTGGAATTCTGGGGGTCACCCGCTTCGCCCAATTTCATTGAGGGTGGAAGTATTAGGGGCCCACAAGGATTTCAAACTGACCTTCCCATCGCTCCCTTTGAAGCTTGTGTGCGCGTCCTCAATCCGCCAGACAAGGGTTCGGGGCTCCTGATTCCCCTCATCAAAGATTTGGGTTTATGTCCAAATGTGGGGGCCCCTGAAGTGGTGTTCCTTTTGGTGTTCCTGTAAACCAACCAAAAAAGTGTACCCTCGAAAACCACCCATTTTCAGAGTTTCGGCACCCTTTTGCAGCTTCACAGTAAAAGTAGACCCAAAGAAGACCGCACATTTAGGAAGCAACTGCTGAGGCAAACCCACATTTGGGTGAAATTGCGTCCCGACCTGAATTAGAACTGCATCTCCAAAAAAGCAAATCCTAGGGCCTGAAGTCGCCACCAACTGCCAAGTGCCGTTCGAACCGAAATCAAAGCAGGATGAGGGGAACGTCCGCAACCAACACTAATGTATCAATCGGAAACACATACAGGGCATGCTACCAGGTTTGTTCTATGAACATCTCCAGGCTATGAAGGCTCTGTGTGGACCCTGCGCGGACCTGTGCTATACGCGGATCCCTCTTTTGTGGCGCCCTCCCTGTGCGGAGCTCTTTAAGTGGACAGGGGTGCGCCATATAGGGCGGAATCCCGCCACATTCTCGATACATATAGGATAAAACAAGGGGTCCACGTACAGTTTCTCGTACGAGGGCTGCGCGTTCGGAGGGCTGCACCACAAAAAGGCAGTTTGGGAGTCCGCACGCGCCAAGGGGCCCCCATGAACATGAAGGCCTACTTAGGGGTCCAGCGGTCAGGGGTTACGTGCAAGGCTCCACGCTTTCAGCAGGGTCGAAGAGGCATGTGGCAGTCCAGATGGGGGTCACTCACATAGCTTCCCTACTCAAGTCCTGAGCGGGTTGGCCAGAAAAAAGCCGACACTTTGTGTTTGCCATTAAAGCGATAGCCTGTGAATAGAATACAAGTGGATCCCTAATCTCGAAAGGATTCATGACCATCCCCGGCAACCCCCAGCAAGGTCCTTTGACTAAAGCACATGTCAGCATCTGCTTGAGCCACCCACAAAAGGAATC
This sequence comes from Effrenium voratum, assembly GCA_963377175.1. Lineage (NCBI taxonomy): Eukaryota > Dinophyceae > Suessiales > Symbiodiniaceae > Effrenium > Effrenium voratum. The sequence continues at coordinate 364,481 of CAUJNA010003400.1, read as the reverse complement.
CTACTGTTTTTGTATGTTATGGAGGGGCGCCGGGAGGGGGGAACGAGTATATTTGTTCAAATCAGTTTACTGCCATTGCTCGCTTCTTGAGTGGGTTGGCTAAAACGTCCAAGCTGTCCAAACGTGTTGCTTGCCACCAAAATGGAGCTCTCAAGGCTTCTGAAGTCAGAAACTCAGGGAGCGTTGTTGTCCTTCCTGCAGTAGCTGTTTCTTTTTATGACTTTAAGAAAAGCCCAATAGAGTCGAGCGTCACGCTGAGGCCCGACTTGCTGCTGACATGGAAGGTGGCGCGACCAAACATGCTGTTGCCCGCATCTTCCTGGACGCGGGAAGTTGCACGTGGGCCCCTCGGCCAGTTGCAATCCAAGGCCCAACAATGGTGAACCCAGAACCATGTAAAGAAGTAGAAAGGCGGCCGCAACTATTTCCGGCTGGGACTGCCCCTTACTAACCTTCATCTACCCGGGTGTTGATTGTGGTTCACTTGACAACAAATATTCGGTGGGTTGGACATGTTTAGCAAAGCTACCAAGCAACATAAGTGATTTGAAGCGCGGCATCCAATGCGCAACAGGATAAGGTTACAAGCACCTCTGTGTGACGCTTTGGGGGGGAGAGTGTTCTAATCTCCTTTATCACGAACTGGCCATTCCCCGCCAAAAAGAAGAAGAAGTTACATTCATTTCGCGGATTCGTCCTCGTGCGGACTTCCCCTTTAGTTTCTGGCCAGCTAATACCATAAGGCCATCATGGCAACTCCTGTATAGTTGTCCAGTGGTGACAAACAGAACCCTTGTCAGGGTTGTTACTGAGTTTTGCGGGAAACACGCCAAACAACAAGGACATGATTGGGTGGGAATCCGCAGAGCAACTGGGTTCATCACATGGTTGTGGGAAATAACCCTTTCTGTAATGCCACAGTGGACCAAGTCTTTGCTAGGTACAACAAGTGGCAACCATGCACAAACATCACTCCCCTTCAGCTTCTTTTTGGGGCAAAACGAGTTGTGGGCCATTCGTCCAAAGACTCCAGCCGGAAAATCTACGGCACAAATTCGCCCACGTCTGCGGGGTCGGCTGGGTCGTCCCAGTCCGCGAGCCTGTCGCTTCTCGAAGGTGGTCTCGGTGTGGCTTCTGAAGGCGGCCCCGTACCTGAGGAATCCAAGTGATTGCAATAGGCGAGGTACTCCATTAATGACATGGACTCCGCAACTTCCCGCAAAAGTGGGGGGCCTCAACTTTTCGTGGGATGCCCTTTACCAATACTAGTTGATAAAATCCCCTTCTACAAGTGAATTCAACTTTTCGTGTGGTGGCGGGATGCGTATTCAGCGAAACTTTTAGTGAGGTCAAATGTTGAGTTGTATTCTGTATTCTCTGTAAGTATTTCGGGACTCCAATTCGTTGGTTGGCTTTTGGTGGTTTGTACCTCTCATGCCAAAACTGGTTCAGTTTCCGTGGTCAAGTCATAGCAAGGGATTTTTGTTTTATCACAACTCGCACACCCAATCTTATTGCTTCGTTGTCTTGCTAAAGGTGGGTTTGGGGACATGTCAGAAGTCCACCTCCAAACTCGTTGAAGTCGAGTCTGCGGAATTGTACGGCTGCAAACCGCGGTACAAGAAGCGCGCGAAGTACAAGGTCACCTGACTGGCGATGCCTCGGTGCGTATCGAGCTCACTATGTAGAGCTGACCAGGCAAAATGTGATGCTTACCCAAGAGGACATGGGAAAATTGGCCTCGGGGGGGGGAAGGGGGGCTAATTATCCCCTCTTTCCGCTCCAAAAAAGCAACAGTACACGACCTGCTAGTTGTTCCACTGAGTCACACTCAAAGCCTGGTACTCAGGTGTCTACCCGAAGGATGCTTCAAGGGCGGGTCGCATGGGACGGTCCCGCTTCGCTTCCCCGGGGTTTGATTCCAGCTGAGGTGATCAGGCAACCCAGGATGCCACCTCGAACCCAGCTGGTGAAAAATGAAGGTCTTTTGGGACTGATCCCTTACGTCCAAGTTGGTAAACTTCCAAGACCAGGACCCCTTGCCAAAAGGAAGGAAAGGAAATTCATAGCCCAGTCAATGAGTGGTTCTTCAACGTAAAGGATGAAACCTCTTCTGAGATGTCCGACAATCCTGCTCAGGGGGCGTTTTGCATGTGGTTCTTTTCTCTCGCAGCGGTGACAAGGAAAGTTCTAGGGAAATTGAATTGCATGCACCATGGCATGTCCCTGACTGCCCTTCCGTGCACATCTTTTAACAACTGAGCATCTATTTGGCCTGGAGTTCCCGACATCATCTTCTCTCACGGGGGTTCAGCCAGCCAACTCTCAAGGCTTCCAGAGTCCTACCCATCACGCCCATTGAGACCGTCTGGCCGAATTACTGCAACAGACCTTCGTTGGTGGAAGGGTACGACCTCTAAGACTTGGTCCCAAGTTGGGGGTTGGTGCAACCTTCATCAATTGTCGAATGACACGCTAAAAGCAACCCGAAAAAGGGGTGGGCACCCCGGTGCCCATGGATTGGTTGGGTTGCAACTCCCTTTTTGGCAGAGCTCACCTGAGTGTATTGCCCAAAAATGTCCGAACTTGTTGTTTACCACTAAACTGGCCGTCCAAGTAACACCCGAAACTTTGGGAAGTGACAATCTAAGAAATCAGGAAATTCCACACCAAACAATTGCCAAAATGCAGGTTATAACTTGACGCAGAGCTACGGGGCTCTGAATAGTGCAAAAGCTATCCATGGGAATGTACGGGTGTTCCCTTGCAATAGGGGGTTCTCCAAGGAATTCGGCCAAAAGAGGATCCACAACGGGCATACGGGGCGCGTCCCTCCCGGCCAAAGCGCCCATGAGGACAAAGGCCTCCACCAGTGATGACACCACCAGCAGCCAGCTGAGGCGCCCAAACTGCCCCATGCCGATGAACTGAATCCGTGCCACCGAACTGGCAAGGAATGAATTTGTTGCAGCACACGCGACCCCTTTTTCAACCATGTCCAAAATCCCAAGTACGGTTAGCTTAGTTTAGTCATCGTGCTCGGTTGGCGCTTCTTGTGCTTGGTGGTGCTTTGGGGTTGGTTTGAGAAAAGACACGGGAAACAATTGGATGGCGGGATTCAAAGTATTGGCAACGGTGTACTTTTGGTTTCACTTTACCACCAAAGTGTACCCTCAAAAACACGTACTCACCGGAAAACTAAAAGACATGCTGCCCGCTGCTCCCCCGGCCAAAACCAGCCACAAGGCATTTGCCCCCAACCAAACACCTCAAGGTTGATTTTGAGGCCGCAAGAAGCAGATGCAAACTACTGCAGTGATATGCCACATGAAAGAGATTCCAAACCACTGCCTCCAGGAGTCCTGTGATGCACTCCAAGTCTGCTTCATGATCGTCTCATACAGCTTTGTCTGAGAGTCTGAGAACCGTGGGGTGTGGCTTCTTGGGTTTCTCCTTAGGTAAACATCAAAACAAATGGCTGGCATCGATTGTTGTGGCTTCCCACAAAAGTTACCAACCCCAAGGAAAACGCCCATGCAAGTGGTTCCTTAAGCGGATTGAACACCAACCACTATAAACATAGAATCCAGCAAAACAATTGCAGCTTTCAAAGGGAAAATCCAGTGACCTCTGATTACTGTCAGTGGTTGCATTTCAACTAGTTTCGAACAAGGGCTCAACGCCAAAGACCAGCACCTGTAGATCGATTGGCACGTCCTTTTAGCAAGGTAACGGTGGATCACATATGTCAAACAAATATGGACCCTGTAATGCCGAATCGATGTCACTTTGGCATAGGTTCAGGTCTCTAGTGGGGCCCGGAAACCTATTTGACCCAGCCCGATGTTCGTGGCTTGCTCCTCAAATCGGGGCACTGGGCATGGATGCTTCGCATCTCCCAAGAAAGATTCCCAGTGGCCATGGCGTTTACGGCATCTTTTGGTGACTTCAAATGAGTCATAGTCAAAACCCGGCAGTAAAATGGTCTACCCAGAACCAGGTGAAGATTAGGAAGGCGGCCACAGCTATTTATGGTTGGGACTGTCCCTTACTGACCTTCATCTACCCGGGTTTGATTGTGGCTCAAATGGAAATGCCTACAAACAGAAAACCCGGGCGCAGGTCTGGGATCTTTTAACAAATGGCAATTTTCTGAGAGAGCATCATGGCACAACCCAGGAGTTCCTTCACCACCCGACAGCATGGTTGGCTGATGAAATGCGTCATAAATCTGGCCACGGCGAATTGAACCTCTTTGTAAATAACTCTAAACCTGCTATTATGTTAAGCCAAAATCAACCAGGTCCCAGTGAACTCTAAAGGGCAAACACAAGGAGGTTCAATCAATAATGGCCTGAACATGCTTAAACAGTAGGTCCTAGCCAAATCACAAGGAGGCCATTCAAACCATCGTGCTTTGGACATGTCGGGGTACAGTACCGTTGTGGTTTGGGGCAATTATCCCATTGTGGGTTGTTTTGTAAAACCAAAAGGAAACTGCACAATGTTGACGCCAGATTAAACAACTCCAGCTTATTGACGGGGGATGTCATGTCCCCAATCTAATGGGAAAATTCATGTTGGAGGACGGGTTTCATTCCGAGTCAACATTACTTGTGGGGTGTGCCCATTTTGACCTATGAATTGCACCCGTGGCACGATCCGGCCTGAGCACAGAGCCTTCCGGGTGAGAGTCTGCACCCACGAAGCCTCGAGTTCGCGGAAGGGCCCATCGAATCTGCGCCAAGGTTCCCCCGCAAAATCCCATGCTTTTTGGCGTGCCGTTGAATACCAACCAAAAAAGGGGCCACGATTTTGAGAAGCAACCGTATGGGCATGAATCATGCCAAACAACTGGAATCAACCAAGGAAACCACCATTCAAGATGTAAAGGGGAATGCCAGATTGCCTATCGAATTATAAGGTAACTGGGATTCACTGGGAAGAGTATGATTGGACCCATGGGTGGACATCATGTTCTCACAAACAGCGCCCCAAACCATTTGACTGTTGGTTCTACTAAATCAGTTTTGAATCTATAGGCTTTACTACTATCCCCAATCGAAGCTGTGCGTAGAATCCCCTGCGGGCGCTGCTCGCATGGAAGCTTATGTCTACCAATGATGCTTGAGCGGCTAAACATCCTCGCCGTTCCCTTCACTTCATCCACCAAAACGAAAGCTCGTGTTGAAATGAGATACACAAACCAAGGGTTTGAAAACATGGGATGTGGTTGTTTTTGTCCGGTTGAAACTTAGTGACTATGCCCCGCACCTCACATGGATAGACAAATCAGGAAAACTATTGGCTTCATCTTAGAGGCAACTACAGTTAAATAAGACCAAACGGTGATGTCTGAAAGGAACAAAGGGACATGTAGGGAGCACTGCATCCTTCGCTGCAAAAATGGATCCTCCAGATGCATTGACAATGGATTCACAATGTCACAATGGATCCTAAATGGGTGTCTCTCAATAGGGGATTTCCGGAATAGTCTTCCCAGAGTTGCCGTTAAAACCACTTAACAGATGGTACCTTCAAAGAAAGGCACCCCCTAAATGGGCTCTTTAAGGCCCATAATTAAATCTGCAGGAGACAAGAATGTGTATTGTGCATAATCATGTTTCCCCTTGTATTGAGAAGCACAAGGAACATATGGGGAGCCCTGTACCGTTCTTCTCAAGACCAGTTTGTGTTTTTTTGCGGAAGAACGGGTCCACATACGCCCGAAACGGATCCACACATCAGGACACCGAACTCACCAAGCAGCCCCAGGCTTGCGGCTGCAACTCCACTTCCAAGGCGCACCTTGGCGAGCAGTCGCTTTCGGATTTTGACCTCCCGACTTCGGAGGGCACAAAATCCGGACCCGTAGACATCAACAAGGGTCAGTTGAGCAAACTAAAGTAACACGCGAGCCAAGAAAGGAACCCTCACTAAGTTGCAAGCACGACGTTGCGAAGTGTGGAAAAAGAAACATAAGCCTGGGTGGTATCTCCAGCAACCCTTCCATAACCCTTCCGGAACCCTTCCGGAACCCTGCCGGAACCCTGCCGGAACCCTGGAGGAACCTTAGCCGCTCCGAACCATTGCGGAGCCTATATATCTGGAGAGAGACCCCACAACTTTCAGCTGGGGAATAAAACCATCTACCTGAGCTTCTGCCAAACATATCCCTAGATTTCGAGTCTGAAGATTTGGCTGTGGGTCAAAATAGGCGCCCAAAATAGAACCCTGGTAAGTGGAAACATGGACTAAAACATGCGGTCCCCTGGTGGTTTAATTTTCACCCGTACCCATTTCATCAACCTAGAAATGTAAACGAAATGAAAGGAGAACAACACATCTCAGGACAATGATGCCGGACCAAAAGGCTGCCAAAAGGAAATGCATTCAATATGGTTTTTTGACGCTAAAATGGAACCCCAAGGCACCCGCGTGGGCACGGGACAAACCACTATACAGCCGCATATAAAAGGAAGCTGCATCCCTATTTCCACGGAGGGGGGGGGGGGGGCGTGGTTTGGTAGTGGACACCATCTTGCATTGAAGATTATACTGATTGGACCCCTTACAAAAATATGGGTATGTGTAACAATTGGTGTTTCCCTTCAAACCAACCCCAAAAAGGATACCCTCAAAAAACACCGGTCCTATAAGCGAAGGTTAATGCATATTCAGAGTGAGGCCTTCTGCAGTGAGACACCCCAAACGCCGTTTGAGGCTATGGTCGATGGGATTCCCATTGGCTGCATACTAGCCTGTCTCTGAGTATGAGAACCCTTGGGTGAGTCGGATGGTATCCAAGCTTTTCTTCTTTAAGCAAGTTGGTTGGCTTCCAAGCTTTATCTTAAGTTTTTTGCTTTCCCGCGTTCTTGTTGTTGTTGACTGGCTGCTTTGATGTCAAGACGAACAAGGGGGAACACCACATTGGCCTCTCTGCAGGCTCCCAAAATCTCCCAGTACTTCTTGCTCAGTATGAGAAGAAGGAATGGTGAGGTGACAATAGCATGGAGAGGCATGGGCTTCCTCTCCACACCCTCTTGGCTTGTCTCAAACTTGTTGCCCTGCAAAAGTGGCGGTGTTCCTTGCGTTCCCCTTCAAAAACCACCCCCCAAAAGCCCCGCAAAGGGCAGCGCGTCATGAAAAAAAGGCGCGCCAGACCAGATCGCTGAAACCGGTACATCCCTCCCGTGGCTTCCCGGGCCATTGGATTTCCGGCCACCGGCCCGCTCCGGCCCGCTCGCTCGCTCGCAGAGGTGCTGGGGCTCCGAGGGCCGCCAGTCCCACGGGAAGGACCGGAAGTCCCAGTACCGCTCCGGCCAGGCCTTGAAGCTCCAGTAGCCTCAGCGCATCTCTCGGAGCGAATCGCTGAGCGAATCGCTGCGCGAATCGCTGACCCAGGTGGAATTTTATTGACCTGGGTCTAAGCAAGGGATTTCTTTACCTGTGGATCCACCTGTTTTACTTGGTGGATTTGTTTATCTGGTGGGTCTAAGCAACGGATTTCTTTACCTGTGGATCCATGTCCTTTATTTTACATGGGGAACCCAAAAACACCGCCCTTGAAAACCAGGAAAACGGCCGGTGGCCCAGCTTTCCGGGTATCGGGGATTTTGCAGCGTTCCATTCTCAGCCGGCTTCCCCCAGCGAGAAATTCGGCTTCATTTCCTGCGATCGGTGCATCTCTCGATGCAGGGCATGAGTTGCATGGAACCCCGAAACCATCCAGGTGGCTTCCTGGGGGGCCGAATTCCTGGGTTCATTCCCGCAGATGCTGGCTTAAGTCTGGCAATACCCTTTAGGGTTTTGGTTAAAATGGGGAAACCCCAAAAGGGTGGTCCTTTTTCACTTGGATTCCCTTTACCGCCCCTGTTTGCTGGGCCCAATTGATCCGATTGGGACTTGCTGGCTGATTGAAGAGAAAATGATGGGACCAACACAGATAGGCGAAAAGTTACAAAGGTGAGCCAAGTCTGGCAATGATGCTAGGGTATTTTTGTTTTAATCAGGGACCCTTGGACTGCAATTAGAGGATTGATGACCATAGAGGTGGCTCCTAATTAGCCTGGGCCAACCCCTCCTTGTCCACAAATGCGGCAAATCCCTGGATCAACCATGGTGTTGGATATGTTAGGGTCTTGCAACCCACGAGGGAATCAAATCAAACGGAACCCGAAACGGAGGAATTCGCTGTCCTTGGTCGAGGTTTGGCTAAGGCTTCCAGTAGTCTATGGCCCATTTGGGCGGGATAGAGCAAACAAGCTTGAATCAGCCCAATCCAACACAACCAGGTAAAAACAAGCTCAGCTAGCGGGACCGCGTCGGTACAAATTGTCATTTGGTTGTGGCTCAAAATAGGCCTGAAACCCTGGAAGATAGAAACATGGACTAAACTCTGCGGGTTCTGGTGGCTTAATTTTGACTCATACTCATGTGGCATTTGGCTTACACAAGACTGGTGGGCAAAACACAAATTGGTCGGGGATACAAGCCCTACGCCCTTTTTGCAAGCCCACCCCGTCACCGTTGTTTGGAAGAAAAGCATTGTGGAAAAACACGCTTGCGATAGCAACCGTCATCCCCGCGACTTTGTCACTTTGAAGGTGACTTGTTGGGTATCACAGAAATTGGTCCTAATGCTGAACCCTGATTAATAACCCCCCCCCCCACTTATTACTAAGGGGGATCCCTTTTTAGCAGGGAATCCTGACTTCCGGGGGACCCCCCTGATTAGCAACTGGGGGGGTTTATTAATCAGGGGTCAACATTGGAGGCCCCTCTCCTATTTTGGAAGGCCTGCCCAAACCCGTTCAGCGCCGGGAAACGGAACCGGAGCGTGAGGATGAACCCGGTGTGTCGCAGCCGGAGAAGCGTGCCCTCGCGCACGGGAACCACGTTGCCTTCGTTGAAGTCGTCCAAGGTCACGTTCCCCGCGTATTGTAGCAGCTCCCTCCAAAGACAAGGACTGGGCATTCTCAGGTATGGTTTTGGGAGGGAATATAGAATTAGGTAAAAAAGAAAGGATGCATTTAAATTGTTCGAATGTTCTTATTTCCTATGTTCATAAATTCAATATCAGATGTTAATGTTGAGAATTATTGGAGAGACTTTCATTGGCAGCTACAAGTGAAGATGTCTACAGATAGCAACATATGGAAATAAAAGCAAGATACAAATAACTGAATAGGCTTACTTGTTCATATCGTTTCATTATCCTTGTCATTCTATTTTATGAAACTTTTGAGTTTTGGAAGGACAGCATCTTTGCATTTCATGTTAATAATTTCTTAGAAGAAAGGCATCTTGACAAAACACTACATAACACGAATGAGTAACCATTTCGGGTTGATCTGCAGAAACTACATCAAAGAAACCCTCCCTCTTTGGATAGCGAGCATGGGTGATTGTGAATTCTGAATGCCCCAGACCTTCAGGGCAGCTTTTTGCAGAAAACGGCAGCCGGGGTTCGCCATCAAAACTCACCTCCCAGGAAATCCACCGCTGAAGGTCTGGATAGTGGCCACCTTTTCTCTCACTCTGCCTGCTCAGGTTCCTTTCTCCCCCGCCCCTTTTCCGCCTTTGGTGAACCTTTCTTTTCCTAGGGGTACCTTCCCATTCTTTCCAGGCATCCTTCTTTTCAGGAAACAATCAGAAACCCAGGGAAACAGCTGGGTTTTGAAAAGAACGATGGTTGAAAAGAATGGGGAATCAACCCTAGATTTTTGGTAAACAACTGAACAACTACAGCCAGACCCAAACGAAACAATCGCCCTGTACGCGGGTTCCATGGTACCTTATGCTGTGGCCCTTCTCTGTATAGGGAACCCTCAAACATTGCCTTCCCCTGATGTTCAAACATCTACTCACTTCCTGAGTTGATGGGCCAAAAAAAGTCCAAAATCTGTGTGTAGCGCTAAAATGGTCTTCCCAAAAAGCTTACTTAAAGTCCAGAAACTCAGGCGAGTCTGTCGTCAACAAAATGATGTGTAAGCCAAAGGGGGATCTACCAAGGGCGTCGCATCCCTAAAGGCATCCCTAAAGAGGTCGCTTTCCAGCGTTCTGCCCTAACCTAAGGGTCAAACACCCCCCGACTTGTGATGGGTGTGTCTCAAAATTCGGGACCCCTCCAAGTGGTTGGTTTCTGTTTGATTTCCTGCTAAAACCAGCCCAATGTTAAAAAGGATTGGTTCTCTATTTTCAGACCTCCCCACATCCGTCCTCAGCGTAAAGGGCCAGCCATTGTTGTTGGGCGTGTCGAGCTGGCCCAACACCTCCTCGCCTCGTTTTGGTTGGCTCCGGAACTCGCATGCGATGTCTTGTGTTTTCTCTTTCTTTTTGTTCTTTACGTGGGGCCCACGTAGGTGGCCTCCCAAAAGGGATTCCCCAATTTATTCGTGTCTTTGGGGAATCCATGTTAAAAAACTTGCGGTTTATTCTCTTTTCTTTTGTTTGGGGGGGTCCATGACAATTTTAGGGGAACAAGAGGGATTCGAGGACCCCCGAAAACCACTAGCCAGGGACGAATTGGGTATACATCGTGCTCATAATATGATTCATTTTTCACCTACATGTAGTCGTTGGTAGTAGACTTGAGCTTAGGGAAAAACTGCATGGAACTATGATTTTGAACATGTTACCTCTTTGGGGGGGCATTTCACACATATTGCAGCTATGTGCCCTAAAGTGCGCGACCCCAAAAAGTGCTCAGATCGTTTTGGTTTCCGCGTTGAATTCCAAACGGTGATTGCTAACATGAGGGGCTCAACAAGTACTAACAGCTAGTTCCGTTGATCATGATTACATTTGGCAACAATACCCCGCAACCCATTCTAATTATTTTAGGCCCTTCTACTGGGCCAAAGTGATACCCCCTGCAACAAGTTGACCTTTGCTGGCTGAAAGGGAAAGTTGTGGAGCACCAAGAAGACAAAGCGTGAACATGTAAGCTACGTCTAGCAATTCATAGAAATGATGTTGTTGCAAGAAACACCTCAGCCCTGAAATAGGTGCCCCCCAAGAGAGCTCGGATTCTTTTTGGCTTCCGTTTTCAATCGCCCAGACGCGTCCTTCTTTTTCCGAGCGGCTGCCGCTGCGCATGATGCGGCAGGGCAGGTTGGACTTCTTGACGCCGATGCTGGAGGCGGACACCGTGTGGATGAGGAAGAGGGGCAGATCTTCCACCTGAGCGATCCTTTGCCCGGGGGGCGTTTCCCCCTTTGGGTTGACCTTGCTCTGTTCAACAGACCTTCCGCCTTCGCCCACCTGGAAAGTTTGGATGCCCCCCTTTCGGCCAAAGGACCCCCCTAAAAAATGGGAAAGGCAGAAAAAAGGGCTGCATTGCAGTGATCCTGGCAACAGGAGCCAGCTCTTTTGGGGTTTTGATCCCATTGAGCTTTCTCTGGGGTAAATGCCAGGGATTGTATTCAACGCCCCCTTTCTGAGGTGTGCATTCTCCAGTGAAACGCCTCGAGTACTTGAGATGGGTCACTCGGCCACGATCCGAAAGCCGCGGGACTCGGACTTGCGGACTGGCAACTCCATCCATGAAGTAGCTCTCCACACAGGGCCGCCCATTCCTGGGCCGAACTCAGATCGTAGCCCTTCCCTTACACGGAACCATGTGCATTCCTGGTGTTCGACCTTCCCTCCAGTCAAAACAGTGCTCGGTGAAGAAAGGTCTGGCAGGAGCTTGGATGACTTAAGTATTGCTTTAGTGTTGCCAACGCTTAGTTTGGTATTGCCAGCACTTCCTATTGGATCGCCACTACTTAGTTTAGTATTGTCAAGACCCAGCTTAATACTGCCTAGTCTAAAGTTAGTATTGCCAGGACTTGCCTTCAGATTCCCAGTGCTTAGTTGAGTATTGCCTGGTCTAAATTTAGTAGTGCCCAGGGCTTACTCTCAGACTTTCAGACTCCCGGTAGCTACTTTCATGTTGCCTTAGTCTAAATTCAGTATGCAAAACACTTCCTCTCAGGTCCCTAGTGGTTTCTTTGCAACTTCCCAGAGCGTCAAACAGGATCACCGGCGCCTGCGGGCACCCACCTGAGACCACGTGCAAAATGGACTTCCTAGCTCTAAAACCTTCACCTCTTGCGCTGGAAAGCGCTTGGTTAGGTGAAGCACCCTCTAAAAGTAGAAGGCCAAGGTTTTAATTCAGCAATCCACTCAAGCAAGTTGGACATTGAAGCGAGCCCCAAAACAGTCACATTAAAAAAAAAAAAATATATCAGGACAACCCCCTTTGTGTGACTGCTTGCCCCTTTTTTGTGTAAAGAAGTTATTTAAATTTGATGATTTGGGGATCAATCAGGAATTTCCAATGTTGGCCTGGATTTGTTTGCCCGCTTTTGTTGGCCAACTTGGCCCCCCGATTTGTTGTTCTGGCAAAAAAGCTTGACAAAATCATGGTACCGAGACAGTGGGGGGGTCGTGCTTAAGCCGAGGAAACTTAATTCAGGTTACTGATATTTAACCAGGTGAGACAGTAGGGTCGGACTCTCAGCTCGTCTTTCTTCCGGCTCTGTAACCAGACAAATCTCATCAAGGCCTGCCAAAATATGCCGCCCATCCCCTGGCGGTGGGAAAAAGTTACTGGGTCTAGTGAGCAGAGCAGACCCCTCTTCCCCCTCGCGATGCCTCATCCGCCCTCCTGCCAGGTGTCGCGTCCGTGGAGTTGTGGATATTCTTGCCTTACTTGCCCAGACCGGGAAAAAAAAGGAAACAAACAAAAACATGCTTGCCTTGTTCCGCTGGCTTGAGTTTGAGCAAGCAACCGCGTTGGCGTTTCTTTCAAAAACCGCGAAATGACAACTAAGAAAGAGAAGGTGCGCAAGAGAGAGACTGAGAGAACAACTCCCCCTGCCACCCCCCTGCCCCCCCCCCCTCCCCCCCCTTACCCCCTCTCCCCCTCGCAAAAAAAAAAAAAAAAACTCGGGTGGACGCTGACTCGCCGAGGATCCCTGGCACTCCCCGCCCCTCTGGAGCTGCTGCCACACTGTGACCTGCGCCTCCCCGCCCACCTCAGGGTCGGCGACTTGGAATCCAAGCAACGTGTGGTGTTGCGATGCGTTGGGGGTTTGAGGTTGGGGGTTGGGAGTTGAGGTTGGGGGTTGGGGGTTGGGGGTTGGGTTGGGGGTTGAGTTGGGGGTTGCGTTGGGTTGGGTTGTGAGTGAGAAGTCTGACGCTTTTAGCCGAACTCCCGATTTTCTCGTTGCTCCAGGTTTTGGGTTTCCCAAAAGGGGATCTCCCAGGTGCAAGTTTAGTTAGTCCCAGTCCACCCTCTTGCATTGCTTCTTTCGGCTTCGGTAAAAATGGTGAACCCCTTCAAATGTCCGGTTTGTTTTGGCACATGGTTGCGTACCCCCGCACGGGGAACCCGGAGCTGCCCCGCCGTTCTTGAAGCCAAGCCGGTCAGACGAGCAAAACCGTTCTTTCAGGACACCGGGTCTTGGCCGAGCCTGATCACCCCTGTGACCTGATGTGACCTGATTTTCTTTGACTTGATCATGTACTTGACAAGCCGGCTTTTCTGTAGCGTGCAACCATGTGCAGTTTGTGTAGGCTTTGAATCAATCCTTCATACAGCTTGCACGCAACTTTGCGCAGTCCGTGTCTAGTCTTCTTGTACATTTGCACAGTTTGTACAGCTTGAACCACTTGTACAGCTTACCTTGTGCAGTCTCATTTGTACAGTATCCCATTTTACAGCCGCACAGCTTGTACAGTGTTCAGGGTTCTCACCGCTAGGCTTACAGCTGCTAGCCTTTCTAGGTTTGCAGTTGACCTAGACGTCGCGTACTAGTCTTTGTACAGGTTAGGCCGCTAGCTGTGTCAACGTAAGGGACTTTTGCGAGGGGACTTCCAGAACGGCCTTGTTGTCTCTTTGGAGCCATCAGACCGGTAAGTCTGGCGATTGAACGCCCCAAAACGGCGCCCCAACAAAAGCCGCAGAAGTCACTCCCCGCCCACCCCTGCCTCCCAACCCCCCCCCCAACTGCCTGACGCATCACCTGGGCCCCCGTCTTCATGGGACAGGTGTGGTTGTAGGCTGCAAGGCCGCCAAAGTCCTGAGACAGGATCCAGAACGCGGGATCCAAAGACTACCTGTTTGTTTACTGGGGTTGCGGGGTATGTAGTCAGAATGTGCGTGTTTGGCCTCTGAGGGAAAAAAAAAAAGAAAAAGAAGGAAAAAAACGAGAAACAAAACGCGGCGGATTGTAATAGAAACACTAGCACAATGTTGGCACGGCCCTCGAGGCAATAGCAAGAACAAGCTGACGCCCAAAATGGGTGTGGGCAACAAAACCATATTACTCTCGGATTGATCTGGAGGATCACGCTAGTCCGAGGAACCCTTCAAAACGGCTTGCCAGGCCTGGATCCAAAGTTGACCCATGTGTTTATTAACCAACCATTTTAATAGAGAACCCACCAAACCAAAAGGCTTTGAATTTTTAGAGTGGAATCCCTGGAACAAGTCAACCACGTTTCTGTGCGAGCGAGACTCCAGCACGTTCACGGGCGCCAGGTCGAAGTCGGGGTTGCCCCCACAATGCGGGGACCCCTGGCTACAAGATGCGATGCTGCCGGCTTTCGCCAGGAGCACAGCCTTTTCTTGGGACTGTCACCTCCATTTGCTCAACTCCCCTGGAAAAAAATATATGTCCAGTTTTGATAGATTTCCTTTAAGACCCGCTGACCAGCAGGGTAAAAAGTATTCTTAACCAAATGAACTGTCAATTGGTACCCAAAATGACAACCATGCCTTGGTTCAATTCCGGTACCAATGAAATGGCCACCTTGGAAGATATGCCAACATGCATTGCTTCCACGAAATGTCCCTACCCGCAAAGCCAGATGTTTGGGGACAGCCATTCATATGCTTGGTCTCTTTGGTTTCTACATAGTCCCACAGAGCCTTTCGGACATATGCGCTCTAGCCCGCACGCCATGGTTTGACCGCCCTGACATGGTGGTTTCCAGCACTGAATCTCTATCCCCGAAGTAGTGCGGTTCCATGATCACTAAGCCATGTTAGGGTAGTGAGCATTCCTCCGCCAGGTGTGTGACATCCTTCCTGAAGAAGGGTCAATATGCCCAGGGCTAGCAGGCAAATGCAAGTAACCCCAGCCTATTTGCCCGGGTTGTTGGGAATCGAAAGTCTGAGAGCACCCCTGCAAAATATGAGCCACATTCAGGAGTCTTCCCACCGATAGTTTGGGATTTGGGCGAAGGGATTTCTGGGCAACTACCCCAGCAACATAATCGTTCCATATCTTGACCTGGGGGGGGGGGGGTGGACAAATGCACAAATTCGCGAAAATATTCTGGAGGAAAACTTGGGAGGATTGTTCAAACTTGATGAGCATCAAGAATCCCATTGTGGACCGGTACGCAGGACTTGCCATGTGTTGAAACAGTTTTGAGGACACATGGTGCTTGTGAAGGCCGGCCCAAAGCAAGGCACCACAAGTGACCAGAGAAATCAAGGCGCCAAGGTTGGTGTCCAGGAAGTGAAGCACCAGCTATTGAAGCCCGCTGCGATGTCCTACGTCTTGCAACGCGTTTTCAAATCAACCCCAATAGTTTGCCCTCAAGTCACCCAAGCGAAAGCTCGAAGAAAAATACTCCCAGCTGACTGTGAGAACCAAAAACAAGATCATGATCATAGCCAATGGAAGCCGGACACCTTTTGCGGCGGGGAGCTTTAGAAATGCCCTGCGACCGCTCGCACGTGTGGAAGCACGAACGCCCCAAAAGTGCACAGCACAGACGTGCTGCTTCCTCGCAGTTCGCGAGACCTGAAATCGCGAAACTTGGTCTCGGGCAGTTTGCTCACGGCCGCAGACTTTCAGGCGGTCAACCACAACCGCGTGCTCTGTTGCATTGTTCAGTTTGCGCAAACAAACGGTAAACCTTCCGCAGACTTTGGAGGGGTCGACCCTCAAACACGTGGCCTTCCTGTTTGTCATCGCCGGACAAGTTTGGGTTGCTAGAGTTTAAGTGACAGCCGATCCATCCACCCGGCGCCGCGTGAAATCTGTGACAGTGGATGAGGAAGATTGACCACGTCTGGATGCGGCAGCCTTGGGTAACAAACGTCAAATTATGCAACACATTGACAACTGGCTTTTCTGGGGCAGAGGTAGCGAACTCGCTGACTTGTCCCAGCAGACTTCCTGGCAAAGTGCGCTTTGTTGCATCGGCAATCAGCATTCGCTTGCATTGAGAGGGAAGGCTTCTCAAAAAACAGCTGCTCATTGCTTTGAAAACTCCACCACCTGACTTCGCCGGCTATTATGATACGCAGCCCTTTCAGGTTGGTTGATAGATGGCACTGATGGCACTGGTTTCTGTCTGGATCGAAGTATCTGGGTTCTATTCTTACGACCAATCCATGTGATCTGCCCTAATGCCCCTTGTGAGGGATTGGTCGCAAACAAATTGCTGCGCAGGGCCCGTGATATGGGACTTTGAAGGGCTAAGCTCCGACTAGGGTCCCAACAGCCCGTCTTACAAACGGCGACGAACCGTAAATCCTTTAAAAAAGAGAGCCCTAAACCCAAACTCTAAAAGCCCAAAACCCAAAAAAAACTAAAGCCCTACACCTAAAATCTCATCATTGCGCAGGGCCAGTGTTTGGGGGTGTTTGAGGTGCAAAACCTAAACCCTAAAAACCATTAAACCCTAAACCTAAACCCTGAATCTCAGCCATAAAACCTAAACCCTAAGCCCGCAGGTCCTGTGAAACGGAACGCATAGAGTTATTCCATATCATGTTATTCTTGCGAACCTAGACTGGTTAATCCAACATGTAATGGTTTCCTTCAGGGGAAAACCAAAATGAGTTTTCCCACCGAGAAGCGTCTGGGTTTAGGGCAATCCTTAGCTTCGCATTTCGATCGCAAGCCTGGAACTTCGACCCAACCAGTCCAGCGAATTCGAGTTCCGTTGAGGAACAACTGGGGGGGAGGGGGTTGTCTTTGTTTAGGCGCCCCTTTTGGGGTTGCTTTACCGGGAAACCAAAGGGGTACCACCATGTTAGGGATCCCCCTCCCAAAAAAATGACACGCCCAAAGTTGTCCTCGTATTCGATGACGCTCCAGAGCAGGAGCGACTTCACGGTCACATAGACCACGATACACCAGGTGAAGGAAATCTCCAGGGCGGTCAAGCGCCAGTCTTTGAAGATCACCCGGTGGGGTGTGCTGAACCTAAGCCGCCCCGTTTCAGATGCGAAAGGATCTTTTGATTCCGGGATGAGTATAAAGGTAATGTTGACTCCGGATTGGTCAACTCCTGTTTATTGACATAGGGGCGCGTGTCTGGTGAAAGTGGGGAATCGTCACTTTTGGAGAGGAACACCCCACATATAGAAAACAGGGGTATATTGATTAATCCGGGGTCAGCATTTAAAGCTTTCCCAAAACCTCCTTTGAAACAGGACCTACATGGCCTACAAACCTTCAGCCTACGGCCTCTGGGATGCATGGGGTGTCCCGAAACTTGCTGATTCCCCGCCCCCAAGCCACCCCCTTCAGAAGGAAATACCTCCCCATCAGCCCCCAGAAACCGCCAACATTGCACCCAAGAAGATGTGCCCGGAAACTTGGTTGTTCATCTCACTATCCGCGGGAAGAAGTAAGATTTCCCAGTAAACCAAATATGAGGGTATAATTCCATTTACCAAGCCATGAATCCTTCGTTGCACCCCAGCCGCTCAAACGCCTCCGCGAGCCATGTTCGCAGGCTCCGGCAAAACGCGGCAGCTCGCCCCATGGGAAGATAAACGCTCGCGAACGCGTGTGAAGTGCAGAGAGGAGCCAGTGCGGCCTGGATGTGTGTGTGTGTGTGTGTGATGTGCTTTGTGTGTTTGGGGTGGGGGGGGGGGGGTAAACCGAAACACAAGACACAAAACGGGGAGTTTAGCTTTGGCCAGAAATAGGACACCAACCACTTTCAGGGGTCCCCGGTTTTAGGCTCTACTTCACCAGCCAAATCCAAAGGGACCCTTCCCAGCGGACCTTATTGGTGAGGTCGCAACCCTTAGGTCGCTTTCTGCATCAGGGATCCTCTCCGCAGAACAACCAACCCTGGCAGAACAGCTGTTTGGAAAGATTGATGGTTGAACTTTGGAAAAGGAGCCAACCCTTACCTCCATGTGCTTCAGCTCCCTGATGTTGCTTGTGTCGAAAAACTAATACAGTAGTGATAGAGATTCCCTTTAGAACCAAGAGGGGATTCTGTGATGCATACGTTGGCATGCAAATTTGCTCATGATGCCTGAAACGCGCAAAAAGAAACCGACCCCTATGTCTGACCTGAGCTCTTCTCAACCAATCACCCAGGTCCATGTGGCAAATCGGCTTGGAGCCACAGCGCTCGGAAGGTCGGCTCCAAGGGGCGAGCCAGCGGGGCCAACAACCAGCTGATCATCGCTTTCTGTGGGGTGCCCAAAATCCGAATGGTGATGGGAAAATGTTGGAACAATTACTGGTCCAGCCTTTGGTTTAAGATCATAATTTGGACTTCAGGCACGGAAAGCAACGATACAATACGCAAACGAGGGCCTTTCTTGGCCCTACGGGGGATCTTCCCCTTTCGCACGGCGCCAGGCGCGCTGCTACACACCACATTATGAATGTCCTCGCGCTGAAGAGCATGTGAGGCTCGGAGAAATCCCGTTCACAAGTGCTTGGCTGAATGCCTTGGGTTGGGTATATTCCTAAACCACATTTAGGTTTATAACCCCAATTACAACCCACGGTGGCCTATGTCACATGTCACGCGCTCACCCACGCGCTTTAGGGAAACTGACTGAGGTGTGTAATGTGACTGCGCAGGCTTGGTCGGACATGAGGAACCCACGCCCTAAAAACGGTAGAATTCACAAAAGCGATTTCTTGTACACACCTTGGAAACAACATGTAGTTAGCTGGGTTGGACATCAACGAGTCATCCCACATCTCCCCCCACCCCCTCCTGTCACCCCCCCCTCCCCGTGTCCATAGGCAGAAAATGATACCCCGAATTTGGGCATCTTCCTTTTTAAGGGAGAATGGTGTGTTTGAGGCAGCGTCCCACCAGTCCTTGCAGTTCCCTTCACGCTTTCAAGCTTCTCGCGGGGAGGTTTCCCACAAACAAGTTGGCTGTGTTGGACTTGGGAGCTTGGACATGGGACAAAGCAGTTCCGGGGTACTGGCAAAACATTGTGGTTTTCTCTGGGTGTCCCGTTTGAGCAAGACTTGCAACACCTGGAAAGGCACTTTGTGGTTTCCCAAACGCCGGCCTCGATGGTATCCATCTTGGCTGCCAGCCTGCGCTGAAGATGTGTTGTGTGTGTGTGTGTTCTTTGAGGTGGTACCCTTTTCACCCAGCTTCGAGGGAAACCACCAGGACAAGCGAAAACCTTCTCTTTTTTTGGTTGGGGGAGGGGATAATTTGACACTACCCATCGGATTCAGAGCCATATGGACAACATCTGCAGTCACAAGTTGGGATTGAAACAAGATTTTGATACAAACCACCTACCAGCTGTTAAGCGGATTGTGTCCACAGCCAGGGGGAGCCATTGCCAACGGGTGACTGGTGACTACAGTTGGGCACAATCCCCTGGTTTAGTCACCCGCTCTACCTAGCCACCAGAGAAATGTGTCTACTTTGGCCAGGACCTTCCCATGCCAGGGTCAAGCCTTCTGGATTGTTGGATGCAAATTGTTGGGTTTCTTACTTCGCCTCCCACAAAATGTACAAATCCGGGAATTTGGGGAATAAACACATAAATGATTCACAGGGGGGAATGCCCGCTTACCAAAGAAAGAAGAATTCTTCACTGAGGCCCATCCCCCACTGAACACCAAAACCATGGGCCCCCTTCTATGATTTTTTCTACGGGTCCCACCTTCCGGGAACATGTTGCGGGGGGGGGGTGTTCACTTGGAGTTTGGTGGATGCCCTAAATGTTGCAAGTCACTGGGAATACATTGGACACCCGTTCGACAATAGCTACCGCCAGTTCCCCGAGCTTTGTGGTTGGATGTGGTTCACTTACAATGGCTTTGTCTCTTGCAACAGCAATCATGGAAGTGGACAGGGGACCCTCTTTCAAGATTCAAGTCTTCCAACACCCTCCTTTCCATTGTTGGACAGAGGATACCATTTGTATCCGTCCGACATTATCCCAAGTTGGGCAGACTGCAACGAAGACATGAAAAGGGTGTGGAGGCTTTTGTGCATGATCAAGGACCAAAGTGGTTGAATTCGTTTGGCTAAAGTAGGCCCCTGTCCAAGGGCTTTCTACACCAAGGAAAAGAAGTGCCCTTCCTCACAGGAACTGAAGGCCTGTTGGGGCATCTGGAAGATAATTAACTCTCCTCTTAAAGGGACTCCACAACCTGTCAGGTGGATTCCATAGCAAGGTGGAAAGAAAAGAAATATAAGTGGCCAAACAATTATACAACCCCCTTCCCTCATTTTGCCTTCATCATCCCCACACATCATCCCCACAACTTTGTCTTTCGCGCTAAAGTGGTCCTTCCAAAACGTACCCACCGTCGAACTCGGGGAGGTGGAACAAAGCCGCCAGCCGCTTCAACATCCAAGGGGCACGAAGTCGCCAAGGGACAAACCACCGATGGCGTGGGTGCCGATGTCCACCTGGCTGTACCATGACGGCTGCGGACTTTCATATGGAAGCCAACAAGGCTCGCCACCAGTAAAGTAATCTCTGTGTGGGACATGGACCTTCATTTGGGGTTCCATGTTATTTTGCAGGGAAGTAGGGAATGCAAACAAGTCTTGCCAACATTAAATGTAACATTACGTCCCTGCAAATGAACGAAAGAAGCCAACAAACAACAATATCTGTTGTTTGGAGGAATGTCGCTTTTGGGTTCTGACTCCTTTTGGACAGCACTGGTGAATGACTACTACACAGTTGAAACAAGCCAGGTACATGCAACTAAACCAACGTAAAAGGACCCCTCTTGCGTGACTCCTCTGCAAATATTCTCAATTCCTCTGCCTCTGACTGGAACTGGAACACCCTCCTCAATTCCCCGGCATCAACTTTGGCAATTGGAGGACGTGAATCACTTTGTGCAAGGGGTCAGAGATGAACCCAGTATAGCCTCCTGCACATTAACATAGAACCTAGGTAACCTATCAGCCATCATTGTATTGAGGAACCATCCTCAGGCTGGAATTCAGACAAAATCACTAATCCCCTTTTGGCCCCAAATGGCTCTTAAGTTGCTGTCAATGTGAGCCCTTCATATTTGGGTGCAACCTTTTTGCTACCGCTTTTGTCGCTGTAATAAAGAGAAGGGACACCTGGGATTCCCCTCGGCATGTTGGGCTGAGCGGACCCAGTGATGCCATTTACCTGTAATTCTGGTGTAGGTAACTATGGAAACCACCCTTGAAAAAAACAAAAGAACAAATGGCTGGTAACACACTATAGTGTTGACTGGGATGCGCTGGGGTCTTGCTAAAACGGACAGCTGACAATCTTTGAGCGGTCCCTTAATTTCTCTGGGACACACACATTCTGGGTATGTGGAATACACCCGTGGCAATCCCGCAATATCCGAGCCCTCGGGCAAGCGGCATGGTGGCAAATAGCCCGCCCAAAGCCGAAACCAAAATGAGGGCAATTTCAGTCCAACTACTTTGACTGGGTTCACTTGGCCCACTGGGCTCTTTGGGAACCACCCTGTACACGACAAAGGAAATTCGCTGGTTAGCTACTATAGTGGCAACTGGGTTATAGAACATGGGCCGACATGTGGCCATGGGCTTTTCAAAAACCCGGTTAGCCCCCAGTGAACATCCCAATCCAACCACTAAAATAGGTTCTAAAATGGGTGGTGCACCAATCCCCCAAATGGTACCATTGGCTTTGACCCACAGCCATGTCAATGTGTTTGTGGGCCAGGGACCCCAGGGAAGCGCTCCCCCTTCCGCCTGCACGTTTCGCCAGTTGGTGAGGTGCAGGTCGGGATGATGGTGCTCCGCTTCTGCTATGACGCTCGCCTTAGATGGGTTCAGAACAAAAGGTACATGAGTTTGTGTTTTCTCCCGTTTTGGGGAAACCAAAAAGCAAAGCCAAATCACTGGACGTACGGGGACTTGGATCCTTCCAAGAAGGGAAATGATGTTCACTATGGCCAAGACGCGTCCTTTTAGGCCTACCTCAAAACCCTTACCCCCCGCAAAGCCTCACTCAACATCTGGATTCAAGTGGACAATCCCAGCACATACAAAATGCAAAAGGCTCACATTCACATGTTCGCATACCTTGCATGAGGAAAGGCGTTGCAAGTGCCGGACCCCAGGATAGATTCCATGCAGGCATCCTTGGAAACCCCCGATTGAAAAACACCAGCATGGGTTCCATTTCGTTTATCCACATGCACCAAGCTCGCTCGCTCAAAAGTGTCCCTTGTCCGTAGAGATACAGTTGGGTGAAATTCGCGCAGGGCGAGACACGCGGCCACTTGCTCAGGCTTACCTCTATGTAAACATGACAAGAAGTCAGCCAACCCTTTCAGCACCACCCTTAAACATCTGATTTGACCCGGTCTTTCCCAAATCCCTTTTTTCCACACAAAAATAATGGGCGTCGTTCGCGTTCCTCCGGCCAAAACGAGCGCCGTGTTTTTTCGTGTCGCCTCTCCCGCCCCGCCCTGAGCTCGGCCGATTCGAATGTGGCCTCGTTGAAGAAGCGCATGGCTGCGGCCCAGTCTTTGGCCACAAAGGAGCGGGTCAACACCGCCCCGTCGCCGGACCTCGGCTCCCCACCCCCCACCCCACCCCCACCCGACCACGAGAATCCCATGGCGGTGTTGGGGAGTGTTGATGAAACCCTTAAGGAAAAATGGGTTCCAAAAACTCGGGGCCCCTTGGCTTGGACAATTTTCCTGGGGTCGTCTGCTGCGTTCCATGTTACGTGTTTGGGAGGGTAACTTGTTGAGGTATCGCTATTGTAGAGATGCCAGGAGACGAGATGTTTGTCTCAATTCTTTTGTCTCTATTTGTGGGTCAGTGGGAAACCGCGTATCCCCCAAAAAGTTAAAGGTTCCAAACCAAGCAAATGGGCGTGAACCCCGAAAATGGTGGCTTTCTTCTTGGCTTCCCTTTCAACCCCTCCCCACAAACAGGTGCCCTCCAAAAGAGCACCACCAATCGCCAAGGTGCAAAGACCAGTTCGGCAGCGCCGGCATCCTGGCGGTTCCCCGTGTGGCTTGCTCCCAATCGAACGGCGGGTTGCTCCCATTGGAGACGCGCGTGCTTTGTTTCTCCCATTTGACGTCGAAATTTGGCCGGAGGGAAATCAAGGGAAACCAGACTGGATCTGTCCAAGCAGTGGTTGGGACAAGGATGCGGAGCTGCAAGCTAACTTGAAGTGCCGGAACTGTCGAACCCACTTTGAACCGGACCCCAAGACTGAGAATGTGTCGAGACACACCCCCGTCCCACACGATGGGAGAACTGCCTCAGCGCACCGGACGAATCGATCCGCGCGCCTAGCAATGACCTCCTCGCGGGACAGCATCGGCGTGGACTTGCTGCAGCCCCCGATCCTCATGCGAAGGTTCCGATACTCCAAACGTCGACCTCTGCCTCCGTTTGCGGATGCGTCCCTGAAAAAAAACATTCGAAAAATATGTCCAGTGATAGAGTCCCTTTAAAACCAACAGGGGAACATAACACATACTCTTAAGCAAATGGAAGCAGTCCGAACTTCGATCTTTGAGCATGTTGATGGAGTTCCATGTTTGGGCTCCATTTGGAGGGGAGTAGCCGTGGGGTAACCGTTCGGTCAACCATTAGAAAGCTTTGCTTTGGTGGACATCATTAAGGTTGGGATTCATGCCCACCATCCAATTTTGGTTTAAGGCTGTCAAAGTTCGTCGTAGCGATGTCTAAACACAGAATCCGGGAAAACTTGTCATGGTGGTCCTGGCCTTTGTGCTAAACTCCAAGCGGAATTGTGTCTTCCATCAGGACCTACTGAGGTGGTTCGCCATCAGAATCCACAATATTTTGGGCATGTCTGCAAAAAGTGTGCCCCAAACTCGTGGTTCTCCCCTGTGGTTTCCTTGAACTCAACCCGACAAAGGGTGCTCTCCAAAAACATCATAGCTATGTGGG
>CAUJNA010003400.1:255322-335322 GCA_963377175.1 Effrenium voratum | reverse complement strand
TGAGTTTGACTCCTCAATCATCACGGGAGAAATCCTTCCTCGGTACCCCTGTTGCTTTGGGTTCAATACCGCCAATCCGAACCACTTGGGGGGGGAACCTGAAATTACTATCATGGACGAAACAATTACGCGCATCCTCTTACAATCGTGACTAAACGTAGGTTCAACCGGCTTTCCCGGAACTTCCAATTCCCGGGCTGCCCACTGGAGCACAGCGCTGCAAGCAATGCGCCTCAGATCAGCGATTCTCTATGCTGAGTACCCCGACGTCGGTGACATATCCCATAAATGGCTTCATACATTGTTTGGGGGAAGTGGGTGTACAACAACAAGGCTGCCTTTCTTCGGGAATCTTGATCCCATGCGTGCCTTTTTTGTTCCGGGTCCATTTTTTAGGGTTGGACCTGGGGGAGTTTAGGGCGGGTGGGGGGATCCTTCGGGTTCCTTCAGACCCTTGCGCCGGAGCAGCTTGTGGAAATAGGACTTGGGACCCCAGACATGGGTCTGTTTCCTTGTGGTGCCCCTTTGAAGCAATCTGAAGAAGGGTACCCTAAAAAAGCATTATATATATATACACATTTATGTATATGGTCACCCCCAAGATGTTGCATAACGGTGTGCTTTAAAAAATGAGGTGTGAATCATGGGAGGAGGCGATGAGCAGGTGTGTATATCTGTATATATATATATATATATAGTTGTTTTCTATGTTTCGGCATCAAGGGGGGTCAAAGTATGCACTCCCAACAATGTCACCACAAGAGACCGAGAACCCCAAAATGCAAAGCTGACACGGGAGAATCCCAAATCGATACTTGCTCCAAGATCCCTGGCAAAAGGGTAGACAAAGGCAAAACCAAACAAAGGTTGGTCATCTTTGTATCGGCTCGGAGCAACCCCAAGTTTGTCCATTGCTCATGTAAGCCATGGTCAAAACTGCTTATATGGACTATGGTCATGGTTCCCCTCACAGGAGTCATTTAATTACTACCAGGTGGATCCTTACTACCAGGTGGAGGACCATCCCAGCAGCCCCTAGTAAAGGGGTCTTTTGACAATTGCACGTGTCACATCATGCCCTCAAAGAACTCCAAAGTGAGCCAAGCATCTTGAGTCACAATCCGAAGCTGGTACTAAAGTGGCCCCAAAACCAAGTAAAGAATGACAAAGGCAACAAAAACCCACACCTATGGTTGGGATTGTCCCTCAACCTTCACTGACTCAGGTGTGAATCTTCCCTGAAACATCTCTGGACATCATCTAGGGGGTGAATCTGTCCATGAAGAACCTGCCCGTTTGATTGCCCATCTGAGTCGAGTCGCGTAGACTCATGACGCCATCCGATGGCTTCGGCGCACTCCACGCACCTGCGTCGGACCGGATGCATGACAGTTTCTGTGGCCCATAACCTGCCAAAAGCCAAAATGCGCGGATGACATTGTGGCTAAATGTCAAGATCTACAGTTACAATTCCTCCAAACACAAACACGTGTCACACACACACATACTCTTGCATCATATGTGTATATACATCTATACACATGCGCACATATATATATATATATATATGTATTAGGCACAAGTGGTTGTCTGTCTGCAAAGACGTATGACCGACTATCACTGTACGACGGTACGGATCTATTACGGTATGACTGTCTCAACGTATTAATATATGAATGCATGAATGCAGGAATACATGATTTATGAATGCATGTGTTAACACATGTGTGCCCCCATGCATGCATACATACTTTACTCTCTCTCCCTCTCTCTCTCTCTCTCTCTATATGCACAATATATATATATATATATATGTATATATATGCAGAAATACACGTATGTAGATATCATTGTATATTCTGTGTGTGTGTGCGTGTCTGGAATTCACGTGACAATCTAAAGTGCAACGCCAGTCATCACAGCAACATGCTTGTAGAACAGCTACGTAACATCTGGGACGTCCGTGTGTCCATCCCTTTGTGCTCCACGTCTTGCGAAACTATTTTGTGGTATGTGCTCAATAAGAGTGTCTCAAAAATAGGGACCCCCGCAACACAAAAGGTGGTTGTCCAGCCCCAAAAGGGCACTCACCTATCTTTGATGCCCAACCTGGTGGAATCCACGGGGGTGCAAGGCTCTACGCTGTCTGTTTTTGAAGATCATGTCAGTACAGGGATGAAGGGACCACCAAAATGACCGGCTTCCTTTCGGCTTCTCTTTGGGATCCAATCCCAAGAAGGGTTGACTCAAACACCACAACACACCAGTGGGATTCCCTAGGCTCAAGACATGGCGGGTTTCATGTTCAGCATCATTCAATATATGTGCAGTCTCACTTCCTGAGTGGAGGAGTGGGCTTCAAGAATATGTGTTGAGTTTTTGCTTAACGCCGATATGCTCATACCATAAAAGTGTTTCGGTCACAAAATCGGGGGCAGCGAGGAGTGAGATCATGGGCTCGTTTTAACTCTAAGCAATGAGTCCCCATTCTCTTCTCCAATTGTTCTCTGCAGTAACCACTCGTGTTCCGCCGGTTGTTCTCATTCTCAAAAGAGGAGGGTTCCTACGTAAGTAGAATGGGGAGGGTACGTCTAGATAACGGAAATTCTGATTGCACCAAAGGACACGCATGTGTTTTTTGGCCTCCGAAGGCACCAATTCAACGGGTCAACCAAAAAGGCTCTACTTGGTTCACATTCGGGGTACTCCCGAAAACAGCAGACTGACTCTGTTTCACATTCAGTCTACCCTTAAAGAACCTATTTTTGGTGGAGACATCGGCGTGATGCCTGACTCGACTCGACTTCCCAGCCTCCTGGTATGGAAGGGTTCGTTCTCGAATCCGCTGAGCCGAAAAATCGAAGCCACGAAATGCAGCGCGGGAGTGGCTGAGATGCTCTCGGGCAGTGCTTTAGGTGCCAAAAGGGAAACACTTGTTTTTCTTTTGGGATTCCTTTGAAGCAAATCGAGCACCTGATACGAGCCTCGAACAAGCAATTTGAAGCCCTGACGTTCAGAACGGCGAGCTTGACCTGGACCCAGATTCGCACATCTGACCGGGGGGTTGGGCAAGTTGAAGCACTCAGGATAGTCCTGGTGCTGCCGTGAAGAAGCAAACATCTTCATGTCCAAGTGCTGAAATCTGGTTGCTCAAGCAGTGACTTGTAGTGCCACTTGCTCAAGCCATAGTCTTGCATGCATCAAAACATACTTGTAGTTCTCCAGACGGGCTACCCGTGCTGCTGTTCAAGGAAAGCGGACCTGCAACAAAGCGTGGGTGTGTCCCTGGCGCTTCTAGCTACCAAGGCGAATAGCTACTTTCGCCACTGAAAAAGGCGAGTCCTTTGTTCCAACTCAGAAACTTGGTCCTCACTGTCTGCCATTGTGTACCTATTGCCTCAGTTTTGGTATGCTAACTAGATGTTACTCACCTTACTGTCTGGTATTCTCATATCCATTTCTCCACAAGAGCTGCACGTCACAGGTGAAACGTAAACGATGGTAGGGCCCCTCGCGGCCCAAGCCGCTTGCCATTGGAACTGGCCACTTGCTCACTTGAGTGAATTGGCTGTTTACCACTAAGATGGTCTCCCAAAAAGTAGAAAGTAACTCAGGAAGAGAGACTTCAAGGACATGAAGAATAAGCTGGGGCTCTCGGGTACTTTTGCAAACCCACATCAAGTCATTTTAGGAGCAAAAGCTGGAGTTTAACACCTAACCGAATCGCTGTGGCATATGCTTAGTAGGGAAGCCCCTGTGACAGAAATGAATGGAAACCATGGGGCCCGCGCAATGCCTGCTGGTCTAGCGGCACGCCGGTTTGCACTCTTCAACCCGAGTGTAGCTAGTAAGCAGGGTTTGCCCTGGAACAAAGGAATCGGTGTCTCTAGACGAGCATCTGCTTGGATGGAAAGCAACACAAAGGCAATCAACCGGTTGGCGAGGTTCCTAGTATATTTCGGGAAACGCCAAAATGTGAGCAACGTGTTTTCCGTCAACTGAAAGAGACAAACTAACCTAAACGCGTCAAACACAGCTTCTGCACCAATCAGACGGGTTCATAAGGAAGTCCCAAACAAACTGATGGGTTCACAAATAAGCACTGTGCAACATGCAAGAGCTATCCACTCACTCCCGCCGTGAAACTGCCCGGACTTGTCAAAATGACGCCATGTGGGTGTCCTCGAAAGAGAGAAGGGAACCTTGTTTCAGGTTCAGGTTGCCAAACTGACACCAAATGATTGTTCAGGGAGGCTTGACAATTTTCAAACAAGCCCGTGAATCTTGCCAGGGACCCTGAATCCACACTCCGTCATGCGCAGAATATGTGTTCCTAACTCAAGTGCCTACGAGACTCGTCCCATTCCTAACACCCATCGAGGAGGAAACCAATCACGGCCAGGGCTTTCCAGGTGCCGCTCATTTAGTTCGGCAGAGTGACCTCCACTTGACTTGGGATCTGAGTCACCACGATAGGGCTAGTCTTTGGGAACAGAATGGTTCTCAGAACCCTGCTAAAAACCCCTCGAAGTAGACTCTAAGATCCTGGCCTGCGCTGTGGGGGGGAGCCTTTGGTGGTTTCACAATAGTAGCTATAACCAAATATGTGTCAATTTGTTTTTTGAAGGGCGGTTCCCTTGGTTGCCTGCTAGCGGAACCGCTCGGTCTGCAAATGAAGATGGACCCCTCAAGAGGGAAAGTACACTCGGAACTAGATATTCACCACCCCAAAATCGGCAATGAAGACTCCGAAAGGAAGCTGTGGCAAACCGAAACCTGTTGGGCATGCTCCAAAGACCCGATGGTGTGTAATGGTGGTGCTCGACAAACGGAAACCAAAGCAACGCGGTCGAGTGTTCTGGTTGCGGATTTCTACAAGTCACAGACTGGAAATCACGAATCCCCATGCAAGGAGCCTTCATATCTGTTCGCTGGCTTTGCCCGGTGATGCAGGTGACAACCATCAAACCTGTCTGGAGGACCCTTTCTGCCTGATATGCAGAGGCAAACTTTACGGAAACCAACCATTTCGATTTCGGACCCTGACTTTTTGCGACCCTCTACCAAAACTTGAGAGGAAAGCCTGAGCTGAAGTAGGAGTGAATTGCTCACAAACGGTTGATTCGGGTTTCCCTTTCAACCTCTTCAACCTCCTCAAGCCGGCTGCGAAAAGACCACTAAGACTACCTAGGGCAAAGAGCGGATCTAAAGGAGCAAGGAGCTGTTCATGCGAATGGAGGGTCCTTGCATCATGGAAGCCTCCAGTTGAATGACCCCTTCAAGATGAAGATGGTCCTGCACCCGCCCACAGTCAAGTTCCATGAATCTGGACGGGAAGGTATCCTTTTGCCCTTTCTGTTTGGTGGGTGTCCTACTCAAGATGATCAACCCGCCAAGGCAGGATCTAATTTTCTAACTGGGTTACCAAGCAACTGGGGAGTTTGTGTGTGTGAAAGCACGAGGACCACCCATATGTTCAGCAACAACTCACGCACGCCCGATCAAGCTCAGGATACGGTGACTCCTCAAAACCAGCGCGCCCACCTTCGCCCCTTCGCTTCCAGCCGGTCCTGGGAACTCCTCATCCTCCCACAACCTCCAGCAGAGCTAGCCCCTATGTGTGTGTGTGTGTGTGTGTTCTTCGGAGTGTGTGTGTGTGTGTGTTTTGTGTGAGGCTGGTTGAAAGAAGAACCAGAAGCATGTTCTCTGATTTGACATCAAACACTCGCAGGTCGCCAACATGACAGCACCTGTCATTTTGTGGCGCCTTGGGGATGGTCAAAGGGTTTCCGATTGTTGCTGACTGCTAAATAGGTCTGGAACAATGAAAACATATCTATCCCCGTATGGATATCCTGTGAGTAAACCCAAAAAACATCTGAGCTATGTGGCACCCAGGCAATTGCGGCAATGATCCCCCTCTGTTCCCAGGTATCCGAGGGCGAGTTGAATCGAGGGCAACAGAGTCTTGAAATAGGGGAAGCCCCAAAATCGGATGGCAATTGCTTTTGGCTTCCCCTTATGAGACCCAAAAAAGTAGCCCCAGAAAAACAAAACCAAACACGAAGAGACCAAGTCTCGTCAAAAGCACAACTCCTGCCAATCTGTTGCAGGGGGTTGTAGATCATAGATCTGTGCTAACTGCCGGAAGAGAATTCGCCCACCTTGACAAAACCCAAGAACCATGAAATGAGCGACCGTCCCTTTGTCCACCGCAATATTCCCAATCTGACTTTGCATCGATCAAACGTGCCCTTTGGCTCGTTGGGCTCAACGGACTTCCCCAGACTCGTTGGTGAAGTTTCAACGGACACCTTCTCCAGGAAAACAGGGCCCCACTGGGTGTCGGGGGTTCATTGCGCTTGATTTTGACATTTTGACGATCCTCATGCCACCTTCTGCCGCCCCAGATTTGTCTTGGTCTATTGGTCAGTTGCCTGGCATTCTGCTGCTTGCTCACTCCCCTGATGAGCTACTGGGAACATGACATCTGCATCATCAATATACTGGTCGGCATTCGACGCCGGTCCAAGAACTGCTTGGTCAGAAGCCAGTGAGGCAGTTGCCAGAACTGCTTCAAAAGGCCTATAGGGCATTCTCCTAACCAAGCTGAGTGCCCTGGTGGTATCATCTTCATAGGTTTGGAAACCCCATGTATTGGAACCCGTTTAGTGCACCCAGACATCTACTAAAATTGATAAATGAGAAGAAAAGGACTCCCCCAACTACCGGCTTCATGAACCCGAGCTCGCCTTCTGATCGGCGAGCTGCGCAGAACGCATCTGTTGGTTCTTTCACCATGGCTGGAAAGGTGTGCATATGACATATGCCTTGCAGATCCCACAAAACCAAGTCGAACCGAAACGCATTTTTGTTGGGCAACAGGGGTCCGTTTGGGGTGCTGCTCAGGTGAGCTCGTTCAACGTTGTGGAAAGCACAACTTTTGTGATACCAAAGTGTGCCATCGCCATGACTACTTCCTCAAGTTCAAATCAACTCCCTTAGATAGTCTGGGCCCACATCTGGTGTACCCCAAAAATAATATGTTCATTTGGTGTGATATGTTGTCTACCCAAAAAACGTAAAATAGTTCCCAGAATGGTCCACAAGCATGAGCTCGTTAGCTAAATTTCGCTCAGCAACACCTGCGCCGGCCTCCAGAACCACCACGAAGGTTTGAGAGTCCTCGTGCCACAACTTTCAAAAGCAAGGAAACCCGTTTCTCGCGTGAAGCGACGTCCAACCTGTTTGGATATGGCTGTCAAAACCTTATAGTTATAGTAGTGCTAGTTTTGGCTGGGATGGGAAACGCACACATTCCTCGGCCTTCCATTGCTACATAAATGTGTGTCATGAAAAATAGCTTGTGTCAACTATTTTCGCTCAATGATCCAAAGAGTGCTCCCAGTGATTCCATTTTCCGGCGCAAGTCCGTCCTGCTGAAAGAAGCAATGGTCTGCAGGGTTGCTCTAAAAATCCTGGCTCAATGCACTAAGGGGCTCAGTGGCTCAGTACTGACACACACACACACACATTCACACGCATGACACCCTATTCTTCCATAACCCTTATAGGAACCAGGGACTAAACAAACTTGCGGGAAATGTGCCATCGGCTTTCACCCAGCTGGTAGAAAGCGCAAGGACACCAAACCAGTTTTCTGCCTTCGCTCATCTTTTGGAGGCTTGGAGGCTACAACTCTAGCCGCTGTTCACGCATCATTGTCGCCGGTCTGTTGCTGGTGCCTCTAAGCTGGCTGAAGGCCGACCTTGGAGAATCTGAGAAATAGAGTTTGAATCCTTACAACTTGGGCCATTATGAATACTTCGCGACTTAAAGAGGATCCCCTGCGTATCGCAAAACCCGACCAAAGCTCCACTTTGACTGTGATGCCATGCCGCACATCTTGGGCCATGCAGTAATGGCACTCAACCAATGTGATGTCTCGATCGATCCGGCTGCTAGTCTCTTGCGATTTCCCTTTTAGGCCAAGGTGAACACAGTCCCTCAAAAACACACATAATATGTATCTACATATGCAAATGAATGAATATGTATGCATGCATGTACATGTATATATATATATATATTATATACATATGGCTATGATTTTTTTTAGGGGTCTGTAACGCGCGACGCGCCACGAATCTTGTTACGGAGGTCTGTAACGGAGGTCCTTGTTACGCAGGTCTGTAACGGCACAAGCATTTCCTGACAAGAAGTATCAGTAGCACGATGTAGCGCAGCACAGGTATGTAACGGCTATGTAACGAGATCTGTAACGAGGCAAAGCAAAGCGCAGGACGCGAAGCGCGCCTCCGCAGCTCCAGCTTGATTGCAGCTACTCAACGCAAGCCAAGCTGCGGCAAAAAGCGGGGTCGCTGGCCCGGGCTGGGGGTTGGGTCTGCAACGAGGTATGTAACGGCTATGTAACGAGGTCTGTAACGAGGCAAGGCGAAGCGCAGTACGCAAAGCGCGCCTCCGCAGCACCAGCTTGCTTGCAGCTACTCAACGCAAGCCAAGCTGCGGCAAAAAGCTGGGGCTGGGTCTGTAACGAGGTATGTAACGGCTATGTAACGAGGTCTGTAACGAGGCAAAGCAAAGCGCAGCACGCAAAGCACGCCTCCGCAGCTCTATTCAACGCAAGCCAAGCTGCGGCAAAAAGCGAGATCGCTGGCCCGGGCTGGGGTTGGGTCTGTAACGAGGTATGTAACGGCTATGAAACGAGGTCTGTAACAAGGCAAAGCAAAGCACTTGATTGCAGCTACTCAACGCAAGCCAAGCTGCGGCAAAAAGCGGGGTCGCTGGCCCGGGCTGGGGGTTGGGTCTGCAACGAGGTATGTAACGGCTATGTAAGCGAGGTCTGTAACGAGGCAAAGCAAAGCGCAGTACGCAAAGCGCGCCTCCGCAGCACCAGCTTGCTTGCAGCTACTCAACGCAAGCCAAGCTGCGGCAAAAAGCTGGGGCTGGGTCTGTAACGAGGTATGTAACGGCTATGTAACGAGGTCTGTAACGAGGCAAAGCAAAGCGCAGCACGCAAAGCACGCCTCCGCAGCTCTATTCAACGCAAGCCAAGCTGCGGCAAAAAGCGGGGTCGCTGGCCCGGGCTGGGGTTGGGTCTGTAACGAGGTATGTAACGGCTATGAAACGAGGTCTGTAACAAGGCAAAGCAAAGCACTTGATTGCAGCTATTCAACGCAAGCCAAGCTGCGGCAAAAGGAGGGCAGTCACGTCACTGGCCCGGTTTGCTCATCTGAGGTGTGTAACGAGGGCGTGTAACGAGGGTGTGTAACGAGGGTGTGTAACGAGGGGTGTGTAACGAGCCAGCTGGTTTTGTTACAGAGGTCTGTAACGAGGTCTGTAACGAATGTCCGCCGCGGCTCTGTTACAGACCCCTCAAAAAAAATCACTGCCATATATTCCAACCCATCAAGCTAGAGAGACAACACCGTGCCGGTCTAAATTCGAGGTCTGCCAGCCCTGGCTGCTGGACCTGGATTCTTGATCCACTCTTAAATGTTGAATAGGAGGCCAAAAGAACAAGAATGGCACTCCCGTTTGGTGTCTCTTTGAGTAAATTGAAAGTTGTGGGCTTGGCGTGTTCGAGGGAAATTCGGGCCGATGTTGCCCGCGCGATGCTGTGAAACCTCTCTTTGCATGCTCTGAAGCAGGTGTTGCACGAGTACGCTAGTTTGGGTTGCGCACTTCTTACGCTGACTAGTACCTTCGTTTGACCAGAACCTCTCAGGTGCGTGTGCCGCGGGAAAACTGGGAAATCGGTTTTGCTGCTCTTGCTTTAGCCAATGGCCAAACACTCTCTCGCAGCAAAGATTGTCCAGACAGCGCTCGCGGCCGGCATGTTTAAGGGGCCAACGAAGGCAAGTCTGCAAACAAATACTCCATTTGATAGGGGCCTACTAAAAACCGATACCTGCCAACCTGCAAACCATCAATAAGCGACCACCTGCCCAGACTGGCCCCGACAGGGCCTCATCTACCACCGTCTTGAAGTCCCACTCCTCCTGTTGGGACCCGAACTCTATGCACGAGTCTCTGGTATTCATGAACACCGCTACTTATGCGATGACTTCCCGCTGCAAGGATTCAGTTTTCGCCCGCACGTGGCGGCTGATGGATGGAGCACACGGGGTAGGGTCAACACCTGTCCCCCGTTGGGAGGAGCAAAAACGGCCTTCCGAAAGGAAGCGGTTCAAGAGGACTTTCCTAAGGGTGTCAGAGGGCAAACTCCAGGATGCGGCCCAGGATCGAAGACATCGGCCATGTTTGGTTTGCTTATCACATGGTTGCTATTTGAAAGCAGGTATTCGCTTCTTGGGGGGCAGAAAAAGGGACCCCCTTAGAGGATGTCAGCTTCGCTCAGGAGGCAGCATGTTGCGTCTGCAACTTGGCTGTCGGGGCCGTCGGCGGGTTTTCCGCTTGGCTTTTATCCGAGGTGAAGAAAGGCTCCCGGTGAGCCCTTGAGAGGTTTGCTTGCCCGCCTGCCGGTTCTCAATGAGTTGGAATGACTCCGAGAGGGAACAACACCATCCAACGTCCACGCTCCAACAACTGCTTTCTCCCATTTCCAACACCCCAAGTGCTGTCCAGAAAACAGTTGCTGGTGGGTGCTGGCTGTGGTTTCCTGAAAGACAGATCCCAAACTCATCCTCAAAGCAAGGAACCTCGACCAGCAAGAAAATTACGTCGCGGCGCCCCGGACCACCCTGGCCACAGGAAGTGCTAGGAGATTTGTGCCCAGTTCCGAGTCACCGCCCCCGTGTGAATCAGGGGATGCCCTTGCATTGGGCAAGGAGGATTTATCAGTATTCGTTTCATCCCTCTGACAAATATGGGTGTGAATTTTAATACGGGAACCTTTGGACACCATTTAGGTGGGGATTCATGTCCACCAACCACTTTGGAGGTGTTTTCCAATGGAAATTCATTAGCCAAATAGTATTCCTCCCCAAAATTCGAAGTTAATCAATCCTCTTCAAACTCCTTCCGCCAGCTTCCGTGACACTCATACTGAAAATGCCCGAAACAATGGGAGTTGCCGGAATGAGTCACCACCCCAAAACAAAGGCTATGAAGGAACCTTCATCGGACTTCCCTCTAAAAGGAACCTTCGTGGGCAAGACCCATGACCCACCCCCATAAAAGGGGAGGGGGGTGGGGTGGTCCCCATGGCTATTTTGTCCTAGTCTTCCCCGTCTTACCGGCCACGAAAGCAAAGAAACTACTGATGTGTGTATGTTGAATGAGGGGACCCCCTAACATGCTGGCTCCCTTTAAACCAGCCTTACCAAGCCTCGACAAACAAAAATAGCACATGCCATTCCATCGGGGCTCAGGGCCTTCCTCTGCCCTCCCGGCGCTCCCGACTCCCGCCTCGCCATCGGGCAATGGACAAATGGCCCTCTGCGAGAAGTCGTGCCTCCAAGGATCCACACAAATCTGACCCCTGGACTGTACCCGTTGTGGGAGGAAACTAATTTCCATGTCAACCCTGGATTTATGTAGAACCTGGCGGACTAATTCATTGGGGTACAATCCAAAAGTGAAGGGCTCCCTCTAGAGGTCTATTCATCTTCGGCTTTGGAAGGAGGGTCCTTTCCTACACATGGTCGTCTGCACTTGCTTGGAAGCAGCTGGAGTATGGGAGGTGTTGCTTTGGCTGGACAGCTTTGCTAACTCACCGACCTCCTATTCTGTTGTCCAAAACATGTTGCTTCTGGCCCATATTTAGAGCATCAACATATCGAATAGTTGCAACAGAAATCCCAGTACAGCCCGAACCATGATCACATTTCCCCAAAAAAACAACCACTGGTTCAGGTGCACGTAGAGAATCTGCTGAGCCACGGTCAAAATTACTTGCTCCAGGTTTGGATCATATACTGGTAATTTTGACTAAACCTCATGTAGCGACCCTAATGTCGTAAAAACTATCATGTCTCCAAAGAGCTCGCAAGTTGTTGTTTTCGCCTGTGAAAAAAGGCTGGCATTGCCTGGCCGAGAAACCACCGCACTCCAAACAGTGATTCACGGAAGAAGAAAAATGGGTTCTAAACGCATGACTTGCCTCCATGAATGGATTTGTCATTGCACAATGGTGTGTTTCCCTTGATATCCATCAAAATTTGCTCAAAAGCGGCACAACCCACCACCCGCACCCCTAAAGCCGAAAACGTGGCATAAATACTTCTGGTTGCCAAGCCCAAATGGGACCTGGAGCTTGTTGCAGCGAATGTCCGCCGACCAAAAGACGGGGTTGAGATATGCCAACCCCAATTGGGCAGTGGTTTTGGGCGCTGCTAAGTTGGAAAACAAAGTGGGGATCACCCCTCTCCCCTTTCGGGCATGCCAAAATTGGTGGTGGTGTTACTCTTTTTCCAAGAGCGGCACTCAAACAATGCATGCCCATTTGAATATTTGTGCCCAAACAAATTCGAGACACCCTCGAAACTGGTTCAGGAGCGCCAACGCAACTTTCTTCGTTGCGCGGTGGTGGTGGTGGTGGTGGTGGTGGTGGTGGTGGTGGTGGTGGTGGTGGTGGTGGTGGTGCTGCTGCTGCTGCTGCTGCTGCTGCTGCTGCTGGTGGTGGTGGTGGTGGTGGTGGCCGCGGTGCGCAAAGACGCACGTCATGCATCTGTTCGATCTTCTCAGCCTGCCTCACTGTGCTAGAGATGCGCTTGGCGTCGGAGCCTGCATCGCGTCACGACTGGTTGGCGTTTTGCAGAAACGTACTAGGGCCTCTATCATGAGAGTTGGTTTCCGGGGGGGGGGGGGGGGTATTTGCTGTAAATTGTTTGTCATGATAGGAGCAATTGAAGTTTAACAAGACTTCCGTTGCACTGGAAGTAAGTGAGCTTTCGCTCTTTCTAAGAACACACGGAGGGCCAAGGACGCACGCAATCTCTGCAGAGAGCTCACCATGACCGAGACGCAGCGAGAGCGCATCGACGGCGCCGATCCACGCAGAGGGTTCGCTGAGGCCAAGACAAGTCGCGCGGGGCGATAGCGAGAGCGCCTTGACGAAACCGATCCAAGTAGAAGGCTCTCCGAGACCGAAACAAATTGCACGGCGCCACAGCGAGAGCGGGGTCGACCACGCCGATCTGCGCAGAGGGGTGTGCTTCGATGGCTCCGATCGGGCCTAATTCTACCCGCCGCAGAAGAAGAGCATGTAAGACTTGAGAAGGTGGAAAATAAGCAGTCAGCATGCATGTGTGTTTAGGATGGAGAAGAGCAGAATTTCCACAAGATAGCGTTAAAATCGATATTGTAGCTGGTGACAAAGGTGCAACAGGTGAAGGAACCCCCGACAAGTTGCCTAACAATTTGTGGTGTGTGCATTCAAAATACTGCCCTCACAAAGGTTTGGTTTTTTAAGCACCAGTGTGGGGTCGGGTTTTTCATTGGGAGGTCCGGTCTGCAGTGGTAGGGTCATGATCTTTCTGGAGTCACAACTCGAAGACCGATGGAAACTGGCGCTTTCGTTTGGGCGACTACAAGTCTGGACCAGCCGGGGAGCGCTTTGTCGCCGGTGTCTTGGACCCTCAAACCAAGAAACGGAAAGGGGGTCCAACATCACGGAAAGAAATTAGAAGCTGAAAATCAGATTAGTGATAATCGATTCAGGAATAAAAACATGAAGACCCCAACAAATTTATACACACACACAACAAAGCAACCACTCCCTCGCTGTGTGTTTTCAACTGCCACCCCTACTGCTCTTAGCTCCACATCACCAAACCCAACCACAAGTTCGGGGCAATGATGTACAGTAGGGAACCAAAAGCTTTCTATGCGGGGGGGGGGGTGCTGTAATTCTCGAACCTGGTTTTTGACCTCCGCTATAAAGCTTGCTTCTTTGGGTCTCAAAGCCATTTGGGGTCCTGAGGAATCACATCTTTAGGTCTGGAAGCTTCCATGAAAAGAGAACGCAACGGGCACTCAGACCTGAGGGAAAACAAACTCTCGAACCCGGGACAAAAAGGTCTGCATTCTAAGCCGAAGTGGAAACAAAACGTCACGGTCTGGAACAGGCCAACATATTATTTCAGAAGAAACAAAAAGAGGTCGACAGCTGGGTCTCATGCGCCCAAACGCAAAGCCTACACCCGAAACACTAAACCCAAACCCTCAAACACAATGGCGGATCGCAGCGATTGGAGGTCAAAATAGTGAAACCCCCAAGACCGGGTGTTCCCTTGACCTTGACTTCCTTGCCAACCACCCTGCAAAGGGCCCTGGAGTTGCTCCTTTCGCTTCAAGAACCCCCCAAAATGAGTTTTCAACCTCTGGATGCTGTGATAAACTCTAGTACAATGGGCTTCATGATTCCAAATATTAGGTTTTTCCCATGATCATGAGCCAATTTAGTTTGATGGTTCCCCACAACTAACCCTTTGTGTGACCATTCCTACTAGTCTGCAACCTTTACAATACTTCCAAAACTTGAAACAAGGGACTCCAGGTACAGGACCTGCGTCGGCTGAGATGGGTGAGCTCGTTGAACTCCCGAAAAACGGTTTGCCTCGACACAAAGCAAGGCAGAGTTATGCAGCCGAAAACGCCCATATGGGGGAACCGCCCTATTAATCCACCATGCTGTCAGATTCCCTCCAATCGCTGGCTCGGATTTGAGGTTTGGGTTTCGAGTCGAGGTTCTTAAGGTCTCAGTTAAGGGCCTGAGCTCATCCGTGACGGGGGCCCCTGTTTTGGTTTGAAAGTGAAGCCAAAGGAACACTTAGTTTGGAAGGTCGAAATCCGATTTTTTGAGACCAACTTGTGACTCAACTGCCGCCGAAAAGGAAAAAACGCGACGGCCGCCTTTCCCCACGGCGATCCGGAAGGACATGGGGCAGCTTCGCGCCGGGTCGAGCTGCCAGGTCGCGGATTCGGCGGATGGCCCCGAAAAGTCGTGCTCGCTCAGGTTGCACTTCTTGGTATGGATTCATGGCTCGGGGACTGGTTCACCTCTCTGGAAATGGGGCCTAATCATCAAAGTGGAGGCTTGCGCAACAACCGGTAACCCTAGAAACACAGTGGTGCCTAAGGAAAAGACAAGGACCTGATAGCGCTTAGTTCTCTACCTTGGTGGTTTGGTCATTGCTTTGAGGCAGAATACAGGGAATGAGATAGAGGGTGCCGCTCCACAACTGGGCCGCTAGGGGATGCTGATTTTCCAAGTTTGGGCTCGGTATGTTGCACATGCACGGTCAGAATGGGCTCAAATCATGGTCAAGTAGCCTGGCAGTTCGTGCGGCCGAACTTACCCGCTCGCGCCATGTTTGACAACCTGAATTGCACTAGACCCTCGCGAACGCGCAACCCACCTAGAACCCCCAGGCAACCAGCTCGCATGTCCCACTCAGCCTCCCTCGCAGCAAACACGCGCCTCGTTTAAGCACCTGAGGTCCACGGTACCCTTGCCCTTGGCCTGGCAAAGCGTCAAAGTGGACCCTGGGCAGGGAAGTGAACTGGCTGGGAAGGGAAAATCATTCACAAACAAGGCACCAGCGCGTGGGTCCCAACCGCATGGGCAAATGCAGTTGTTGTTGTGGGGGGGGAGTCAGGCAAGGCCAACACCAGGAGACTTGCAAGGACGGATATCCGCTATGGATGGGATGCTCCCGTACTAGCCTTCACTTGCCGGGGCTTCAGTGGTTGTGGCTCACTGGTGCTCTGAAAGGGCTCAATCATGTACCTCGGAGAATGATATACACAAATGTGTGTATATATACATACGTATTTCACACATACCCCTTACATGCCGGTTTAGCAATACCATACTAACATAAGTAGCATATCGGGGGGGTGGGCCTCCCCGGTGTTATTAGAACCCCCCCCCCCCCGGCAAACTAATCTACGTGGGTGGTCCTAACCCTTGCCCTTGGCCTGGGGACCCGACTCGAAGTGCACCGGCTGCTTAAAGGGAAAGTGAAAAACAGAGGCAGCACCCGGGTCCCGGCCACTTGGAGGGACAGTACTTAGGATTTGGGACATGGGAAAGTCATGTTGGCGGGTGCCGGTTTGGGGTCCCCTGATTGAATTACAAGCACTATTATTGTAAACCAGTCGTTATTGGTTTAGGAGACTGCGGACTGCGGGCGGGTTCTCTCCAAAGAACTATTATGTTTAAGGAACAAAACTCTGTCCAAAGTGACATCGTCCAATTCATCTTGCAGCAATGGTTGTTTAAAGGGAACACCTTAAGCACTCTTAAGAACCTCTCAACGTGCAGTCACTTTAGGAGACGCAGCATGCTTCCTAAACAATACATCTTCTGAGCACCCCGCGCATGGCGGAAACTCTAAGGGGTCACTGGTTTCACCTTTCAAAGGTGCAATTGAGACACCATCAAAATCCGGAACGTGAGTGAGGCATAGTCCCAAGTATAGATAGGTGCGGTCTTCGCCATTTTAATCTCTTTGCATGGTTCTGGGCAGACCATGTTGATTCGTATGGCCAAACTCATCCCTCAGCACTGGCAACGGGCACTTGTGGGCCTATGCTTGTGGCAAGAAGGGCTCCAAATACATCTAACGCCAAATGTTGATTTCGGGACTCATAACCACCTGGTTGAACTGATCCGGATCACAGGAACCGCCGTCAGGAAATCCGGGCTTGACATATGGGCCCCCTGCAAGAGGAACGCTTTGCTGGTAAGGCGAAAAAGTATCACCACAAAGGCACAGTTGAAAAGGCAGAGTCAAACGACTGCCATTTGTGCAGGATTCTGCGGGTTGGCCTGTCGCTCTGTCAGATGTTCAGAGTTCTTCCGCCCTTCGGCATCTTCTGTCGGACACTAAACACATTCCGCTACCCAAAAAAAAGATGTCCCCACGGCCGAAATCTACTTTGTGGCCGAAATCGGTCACCACAGGCTAACAACCACCACTGAGTCGTTCCTGTTCATGATTGCTGAGCTCTTGAACAGCGTGGAATGTTGCAACCTTTGAATCGAGTCCAAGCAACACTTCCCACGCTTTTGTCCTTTTTGGCAGCTTGAGTTTCGTGGTTGCCTTTGGTCGGCTTCCTTCTGGTTTCAAGTCCCTTGAAACCAACCCCCAAAAGAGTATCTTCCAAAACAACCTGAGCCACGGTGAAAAAATACCTGGTCCCTCCCCCCCCCCCACCCCCGACATAATAAATAATTCTTTCCAAAGTTTGGCGACTTGCGGCGAGTCCCCCGTTTTCTGCGGGAAAAAAATGTCGCGTCCTTTTCCCATCACCCCTCCCAATGAACCACCGACGGGATCTCCCACTGCTTTGGCTTCAAAGGCCTTCCGGAAGGAGGCGCCGCCG
Organism: Effrenium voratum; assembly: GCA_963377175.1. Classification (NCBI taxonomy): domain Eukaryota; class Dinophyceae; order Suessiales; family Symbiodiniaceae; genus Effrenium; species Effrenium voratum. The sequence continues at coordinate 318,006 of CAUJNA010003400.1, read as the reverse complement.
CGGCTCTCCGAGGTCACGGTGGGCCGGAGGCACATCTTAAACTGGACCTCCTTGCCCTGGCGCGCGAGAGCGCGCTCTCTAGGCGCCTAGAGAGCGCGTGTATGGAAGACCAAGGGTGTGGCTGTGAATGGAAGCTGAACGTGGAGTTTTAGGGTACCTTCCCCATTCTTTCCAGGGATCTTTCTTGTACGGAAACCAGAGAAACAGCTGGTGTTGAAAAGAACAATGGTTGAAAAGAATGGGGAATCAAGCCCTAGAGGAGTTGGCGACTAAGCCAAACTTGGCCAAATGGGCTATGAGTGGAGTAAGGCTCCTCTCAAGTGGATTTGGGCTACTGGGTGAAACAAAGCCGCCAAACCATTCAGCCGTTAATTGCTTCCGACTCCCGGAACTCAAGGAACTGGAGCCTCCAAAAAAGGTTAAGCCCTGCGGGTGGTGCGCCTCCATCCCTGGCACGTGCTCCAGCCAATGTGTCGATTTTGAGGCTAACGACACCCCAAAAGAAAACACATGTCCGGTTTGAGGTTGAGATTTTGGGGGCTAAATCCTATGAGACTGCCCTGGCATTTTGCCATTGCCTACGCCGCCCCTAGGAGTCGAGGGGCAACCACTCCAGCTGACTGCGACCCCAAGAAACCGTCAAACTAACCCAAGTGTCAACCCAAACTTGGCTCTCCGCACGGCAAGTCATGCCGGGCGAGGCTCCCATGGACACTTCGAAGGGCGGTGACACTTTCTCCCGGTCCTCGGACGAAAACTTCCCCCAGACCCATGGCCCATGGTCAGGTTACTTCTCGCCACAACGGCTAGGACCCGGCGACCCAAACAGCAAAAACACAGCGAAGGCCAAGTTCAGAAGGACCTGAAAAGGGCAAGCGGCCCGTAAAACGCGTTGGGCTACAGTAAACTAAAAGACAACAACCTGATCTGGAGTACACCCTACTATCGGTTGGCCTTGCGTCCTCCATGTCGAGGTTTATTGGAGGGTCAGGGTCTCGAGGGGGCATAAGCCTTAGGACAAAAATATGTTTAGGTTCTGCTGCATATTTGGATATCAAAACAATACAATCATGCTGGAGAAGCCCCAGACTTATGATAGGTAATCCAACAACCCTTGACTTTGTAAGATCTTCACGCAAGCTCTGTACGCCTTGCGCGGAACCTACAAAAATGAGGGGCTTGGGGTTCCTTCTGTCGTCTGAGCCATGGACAATATCGCTTATGGGTTGCTCGTACGATTGGGCTCCAACCGCTCCCCAAACCCTACCACCCCCTTATGGTTTCCCGACAAAAACACGGTTTGATTCCGCAAGTTCAGGCGCGAGAGAGGGAGAACCAGGAGAAGGAGGGTGAGGGGTTGACTGATACTCCATTTTTGGTGTCCTTCTAGGAAAATAACCGAACATTCACTTCCTGAGTGGGCATGCCCAGAGAAGTCCACACTTGTTGCTTGCCATTCAAATCGACTTCCCAAACTTAAGGCCCAGGAGCTCCCGACCCAGCTTCAGCCCGATCCGTTTTGAGTTGGTCATGATTTCTCGGACCGCGTTGCTGCTGAACGGGCGAACAAAGAATGTGCGGTGTTGAACATCTGCCGGAGACAGCGAACCTCACGCAGGCCTCAACAACCCGACATGTCCGGGAATGGGAAATTGCACCGTACCCATGCGCTGCCATGCAAATTCAGCTCTGGGGATAGCACCGTGAGCTCACCCGCCTTCATCGAATGCAACTGCCGCAAGGCTGTGTTCGCTGTGGCCCGGGGCTCTGGGGTCGGAAAAGTCTAACGCCATCCAACGACAGCACCTGCGCTTCTGCAGCTGCCCAGGCATTGCCCAGCGTAGGCAAAACATGTGTGCACGTCTCAGGGAGAAACAACTGCCAAATTGGAAACTATTGTTATGACCTCGAAATGCCAGCAGTTAACTTGTGAAAAGATAAAATAACTTGGTCATTCGTGATGTTCAAAGCCACCCAAACCCTGGCTTTGACATTCCGTGTCCAACTTCCGTGCGCTTAAGCTAAACAACCATGGAGAATGCGATGCTTGAACAGTGCCTTTGCTGTTAGAGAACAAACTTAGCTCACTGCTACAAAGAACTGGGTCAGACACCCTGAGAAAATGACAAAAACACAGTATACAAAAGTGCGAATGGTCTAGGGGGCCAATGAAACAAGACCCTGTCGCCATTTGATACTGCCGTGGTGGAGTCTGACTAAGTTGGGACCGACTTTAGCTGGTGACGCCAAAACCAACTTGCCGGCCAGCAGTCTGAGCGTGCCATTGGGTTTAATGGAGTTCAAAAGAACACCCGCACACAGCCATATACATGCGAATGTATGCATACATCGAACCTCCGGCGGCCAAACTTTTGGCCAGGCAGAGCTTTTCCTGTAGCACATGTTTTCCTCAAAAGCGTTACGGGAAACGGCGGAATTCGGCGATCATTGCTTTATGTGGCGGCGTTGTTTTCTGGAAATCGTTTTTGCCCCCTTTCCCCGAAATCGGAGCTTCTTTTCCAAATTGGCATTTGTCTTGCAGTTTCAGCTGAAATGTCCGCCGCCGAGCATTTAGCAGAAAGTTCAGCTGATTGCGAGGTTCTATATTATATATATATATACACACAATCATAAATATGTCATACACAAGTTGGTAGTTCCGTGTAGGGGTCTGTCATTTTACGGCTTCCCTTGGTAGCCGCTTTCGCCTCACCCAGCTTGACCGTCGGCTTTCGGAACGACTGCGGCCCCGACGGAGGATTTCAGGACCTTGGCGTCCACCTGGTGTCCGATCCCAGCGATTTGACCCGTGGATGTGGCCATGGGTCAAAATCCAAGTCGTACCCCCAGTGAACATCCCAATCCCCACTAAAATAGACGAACATGGGTGGTGTACTTTCTCCAAAATATTATTGGTTTTGACAAACAGCCATGTTGGGAAAGACAGGAAGTTGGTAGTTCCTTGCCCCCCCTCCTCAATAAAAAAATGAAAAAGAGAGGTGGAATTTCTTCTTTTGTTGGGGGGTAGATAAGAGGGGTGGAATTGCCTCTGTTGTTAGGGGTAGATAACTGATCTTTTAAAGGGAAATCCCCTCCCGCTTCCAAAAAAAGAAAAGGAGAGGAGGGCACCACGGCGGGTCTAGGGTGTCTTTGCAACAGTCCCCCAATTTGTTTTTTCTTTTTTCCTGGGGAGTTCCAGATTCATCCGCCAACATAGCTGGAAGCAGCTTGGTTTTCTGAAAAGACGTAGTGGAACTCAAGCACCTACAGTCATGCTCAATCTGTCCTGTGGTGACCGGATCCACTGGGAAAGGTTAGCCATGGAGAAATGTCCTGCCAGACCTGCAGCCAAGCGCGTTGGTTAATTCACGTCCTGACCTGGCCACAAAGAGTCCAGGAAATTGATTGCCTTACCAGTGGGCCCAAACAGCCCAGGTCACTTCACAATTTCATAGCCGGTGGGTCCTACCTGAGGCTGAGGTTCGTTGGTCACCCGAGAAAGTGTCACACCCTCGGCATCTGAAGAAAACTGCGGCAAAGCGTTCAGCAGGCAAACCTTGCGCTAGGGAACCGTCGCCGGATTTGTTGTGACATAGGGAGAAATGCTGAACCGTCACGCGCTGCATATGGTGACAACCCTTCTTTACATCTGGCAGGGTACGTCTTGTTTTTTGCCCCACCCCCCCCTCCCCCGAATGGTGGTGTTCCTTTTACAACCGCAAAAAAACGAGTACCCAAGAAAAAACAACTTATATACAAAATGACACCAGCCAGCGTCTCAGTGGCCACCCCGGACAACCCTGCCCCCCATGCAGAAGAGCCAGGAATATCTACTGGTTGGGTCGCGCAAATCTGACACAAGTCGGCAGAGAACATCCAGTCTGAGAAGCAAGCTGTCCAATGAATTCGGAAGATGGCGCTATTTACGCCTCAGCCGCTCCAGGTCCGTGACATGAACGTGGAAGGCAATGCTTCGTTGAGTGGACTCACTTCCTGAGAGTGGCCAACGCCAAACGCCCTTGTCTACCTTCTCCGCATGATCTTCCCCAACAGTTTGAAGTCCAAAGACTGCCAAAGTGAGATTGTGCCATCCTTCAAAAAGACCCTTTGGTCGTAGCCAACTGATTGCTCCACCAAAAGTGTGAATCGCTTGTCAAGCCCCACCAAACAAAGTCATGCAACATCCCCTTAGATGTCCTTAGAATTACAGGGGGGGAGGTTGATAGGGAGTTTGCACTCCATTGACCAAGTCCTCCCACAACGGTGAAACACAATTTAGAGGCCTGCCCTCCGCGCATTCCTACATACAGTTGCTGGAAACCTGTCTCTCCGATTTCCGCAAAACAAGTACCTTCCTGTGGCGTGCTCAGGAAACGGGCGTCTCTTGAGGAAGCCCCTGGCAACTGGCGCCCAGTTTCATTGCAGTGCTGAGCTTGAAATGTGACTTGGTAGCCACACTCATTCTGAACCTGTGGGTGCCATTCACAACGTTGCGGCAATACCCCCACCCCCCCAGTCAAGCGGGTACTTATCGTGTTGCATGATTTTATCACTGAGACGTACCCAGGCCGAGAAAGACCATTGGATATGAAGCTGCACTTGCGCTGAGTTCGCCCGTTCAGCTTGGCAAAGCTACGGAGCCCTTACTTGTTTGAACACATCAAGCTGAAAAAGTCTCTCATGTTTATCCTCATCCCATCCGTAGAACACGAGCCTCGCAAACGAGCCCTGCCGGAGCATGTTCAACTAAGTTCAAAATCTGTCTTGTATATATATACATATATATATATATATACTAATATTTTATGTACATCCATACATAACGGTTCATGGCCAAGCTCACCTTCCAGATTTGATTCCCTGAGCATTGCGGGGAAACAACCGGTCACTCATTGGAGTGCTTCGCCTTCTTGGGCTCCCCGAGGCTTTGAGGTCAACTCGGTGTGTACTCGAAGGGGGATCCCCCAATGGTCGATTTATTTTCTTCAGTTGAGTCAGAATCAAAACCCGGCCGGTATTGAAATGGTCTACCCAGAACCATGTAAAGAATTAAGAAGGCGGCCGCAGCTATTTGTGGTTGGGATTGTGCCTTGCTAACCTTCATCTACCCGGGCTTTGATTGCGGCTCAGTTGAAAACCTCCGGCGATTCAACCGACAGACCTGGGCGCCCGGGCTGAAGGCGCGCTGCAGCACCGGCGCCCTCGGCTCCACGCGAGCCTTGGATCCGTGTCTTGCGGGGTGGCGTGGACGACCCGAAGGATGTCTCCAAGATGAGTCCCGAATGGCGAGTTTCCCTTTTCACCCTTTTTCAGCAACCCCAAAGAGGGCACCAACAACAAAACCGGTGAACTCCTGGCTGTAAAAAGGAACTCGCACTCTTCTGTTGGCTCATTCTAAAGGGCTTCACCCCCTTCAACAAAAAGAGAAGGAAGGGTCACGAGTCACAAGCCCATGGATGTCTGAGGTCTCCTCGAACTCCAGCCTCGCCTCTCTCGTCTTCGGCTTTTGGCTTGGCGCCCGCGCCGGGGGCAGCACTGCTGGCTCCTTGTCCGGCACCGGTGACACCGGCGCATCCTTGAGCTCCACAGAAGGCGCCTCCGCTTTTTTCGAAGGCTCCGAGGGCGGCCACCGAAATTCTAGGGGTAGCTTCCACTTCCATTCTTTCCAGGGATCCTTCCTTTCAAGAAACCATCAGACCTTCATGGGAAGCAGCGGTCGGTTCTTGAAAAGAACGATGGTTGAAAAGAATCGGGGCATCAAGCTCTAGAAAAGTGGCACCTGACGGGGTCCTTCAGGAAACTGAGCTTCCAGTTACCCTCCGGATTCCCAGAGGCGCGACTTGCTAGTGGGAGTCAGGGTATGGAACAATGAACCTGGACAAAATGATGTACCTATTGGGATGGATGAAACGCGACTTGATATTGGGACAAGGGCCAACTTGCCGAAAAATGGGCCCGTCTCCTTTGCGGGTACCCGTTCGGAGTTGGGTTCATGAAACCCATTTTGGGAGTCATCTACTCTATGACACACCCACATGTGCACATGGTGTGTGAAGCTTTTCGGTCCTAAACCCTTCGTGTCTGAGTCCTTCAACTCTGGGACCAGACGGCGAAACCCTTAATTCTCGCGCGAAAGTGGCGCTTCCGCTTACACGCCGCACGACTTCTTTTGGGGGCCCGTTAGTTCTAACAAACGATTCGGTGCTATACTAGGAGGCAGCATGATTGTCCTGTGCAAGCCATGGAAGCCCGTTGAGTCTTACCTGTTAAGTGTCTGAGCAATGTCCCGTGCACTTCAGGCTTCCAGATGGGCCCTTGAAGCACCAGAAAGAAAGTCGAATGCCTGAACGGAGTTGCTCCTCTTGCTTCACAAGCTTTGAACAATTGAAACTTCAAAAGGAAACCAAGGCTAACTTCGCAAAACGTGGCTTGGTCATCATTCAAAGCTTTTTGCACCGTAGTTTGAAGGATTGTTTACAAGTCAGCCAAACCCGTAAACAATGCGTCACCCCAAACGCGACTTTGGGGCGACTCTTCCCTTTCCATCCCAGGAGGGGGACTCCTGTCTTGACACCTGCCAAGGGTCTCCATGACTCCTCAACAGTGGAGTCACGACCCCTTCCGCGTTTCGAGTCGCGCCATTTCGGAACCATCGCCTCTGTGGGCGGCGCGGGGATGCCGTTGGGCCAGCGCGCGAACTTCTGCGGCAGCGCCTCCGTTTTCTGAATTCGCGTGACCCTTTGCAGGTTGGGTCAAGGGGAACCACCCTTTGGGGGTTGGGCCATACAAAAAGACACCATTTGGGGGTTGCGTCAAATTGGGAAACTACTCCTTTTCTTTGGGGAGGGAGGAGAGGGGGTTCTGTTTTGAGAAACACCCATTTCTTGACGAATGGAGAGGGACGGGCCAGTCCATCAACGTGCGGGCAAAACTTCGGCAACTGTCAAACGTGCAATGGGGATGCCCGGCGCACCATGGCACAGTGCACCTGTCGGGCTGGCCCAAGCCCCTGCTTGCAGAATCTGTGGGTCTCCTTTGAAGGGATGGCAGGGGTCGGTGGTTTGCACAACTGCGTGCCACGTACGGTTGCTCACCGAAGAGCGCGGAGGAGGGAATACCGACCATCACTTCCTGTGTGCAAAAACAAACCCCATCTGTTTATGTACTCTTCCAAAAATTACATAACGCCCAACCACTTGGGAAAAGAGAGCCTACGCGCGACCTCTTGTTGCTTTGCTTTCCATTTTGGCCTGGGACAAAACTACTGGTTCCCCCAAGGGAGCATGGGACGACTGAATGGGGTCTAGTTTGGTGGGAAATTTGTGTGTCCTCCCCAAAACAACCGTTGACTCGTGGAAAGTGCTGAACAATAGCATTATTTTCCTGCGATCATGACTTGAGTTGGTCTGAAAGTACCCCACAAACTGCAAACCCAATTCAAATTATTTGAGACGTTATAGAACCAGGATTCTTGTCAGCTCAATTCCTAGGGTTCCTTAAAGCATCCCAACACAAGCCAGTTTGGTATCAATTGTGAATCGGACCCCCCAAAATTGCGGAGAGGTGTTTTTTTTTGGTTTCCGTCCAAACCACGGTGAAAAGCGCTTTCTGAAAAAAAGAAGAAAAACAACACACACACACACACACAACGTGAATTGACTGTGTGCTCTCATAAAGGGGCCACATTCCCTCTAGATTTGTCCCTGATTTCCCCCTCATTCTGGATACTCTCGCGCAAACAGGTCCGCTTTCGCCCGGCCATGTCGTCAGGGATAGTCGCAGGCACGGGGCCCATGATGCCATTGGGCAGAATCACCATCGCCTCGGTGAAGGTGGGTAGCTGACTTTTGGCTCGAGCTAAATACTCGGTTTGGACAGGCCTTCATTTGGGCCCCATTGGCTTGGGTCTTTTCTGGTCCTGGTATTACGCTTCTGGGGGCTTAACCCCCATGAACGCAGAACCACCTACTCAAATGGGGTGAACCACCTAACATGGCGGATGCGGGTTTAGGGCCCTACATGATTCTTGGTAAGCCAAGTTCAAGCACCTACTAAAATGGCTAGTAGAGGGTTTGGGCGCTCGTGTCGTTGAGTTGCCGGGTGAGATACAATCATTTAGCATACCCAGCCAATGCAGGTGGCACACAGATAACAAACTCTAACAAACTGCTCCCAGGGCCAAGGGGGGTGCAAGGTATATAGTTTGATGGGTTCCTGGAAAAGGGCAACCAGCCCGCATGACTGCTTCTTGAAGCTGATTTGCACACCAGGCGCAGGCTGCAAGGCCTTCATATGGAGCTGGGGGCAGACGATCTGACAGCTCGCTGGCCACAAAGCGAATCATCACGCCAGCGTCTGCCAGGGCAAGTGCCATCTTCCCAAGCGAGTCGGCTTTTGGATAGCCGCTTCAAGTACATCTGCAGTCCGTACTAGGCCTTGAAGTCATTTGGCATGCGCTGCACTTCACTGAACCGCTAAAGGTCAGCAAACAGGTCTGCATCTTTGGGCTTTGGTTGATTGCTTGTAGCTCAGAGTATCCTTGACGCGTTTTCGAGATTTCCCAGAAAACGTGGGTGGGCCAGAATTGGCGGCTACATTCTACTTATGTTATGCAACGAAATCAGCCCCAAGGAAGGGGTTCCTATCACTCCCATCACTTACAATGTCCAAACTGGACATCAGGACACCCGAAGAGTGGAACCAGCTCGTTTGAGCCCCAGGTGAGCTTATTCTCTGCAGGTCGCTATGATCCAGGTCCATCTGCCCCAAAGTAAGTGTTCCCTATGACAAAAACCTACATCATAGGTTTTCGATCGCAACCCCCCCCCCCCGTTGAGGCTGTGATTTGCGCAAATGTAACCAACATTTGCAAGGACCCTGCCCCCTTGCGCGGCAGCTTGCCACGGAACAAGCAGGCGACATTCCTCTTGGGTGTGGGTGTTGCTTTAAGTGGCTTCACCGCGAGCTTTCTGCACTCTGGTGCGGCTGGCGATCTTTGATGTGCTTTGTGCTTCAATGCTGGTGATGTCAAGCATGCGCCGATAGAGAAACCCAGGCAAAACACGAGGATGCAAATGGACTACGATTCTGGGCAAACTACTGTGATTCCCAAACTGGAATGAAGTAATCCCCCTGCAAAGAACCTTCAACATGAGGTAAGCTTGTTGTTCAGATGATTCCCAGAGAGGGAGTTCTGTTTCCTTTGCCATCACACGGTCATCATCTTCGGCGAACTTTAGGTTGCTCCCTCTGAAGTCCGCGCAGGGGTAGTCATGAAAAGGGGCTGCGGAGAGTTTGTTCATGGAAAAACATATGCCCCTCAAATGTGCCATGGTTGGAATCTGCGGGTCAAGGTCATGGTCTCCGTAAAGAAACCTTATCTAAAACCCCCAGGGGTTGATGACAATCCATAACCCCGCCTCAGGATCGGAACCTGGATACAAATGAAACATGGCCCTTTCTGCCCTTGCTGACCCACGGCCAATCTACCTGTTCGCCTTCATGAGAGTGATAAGAAGGATTGTCACCTTGAAAACCATTTTGGTAGATCCACAGGTCGATGGGTTTTGGCACTCAAAGCACGAACTAGGCCTGACAGGGGAACACACTCTTCCCTTTTCTAGCTTCAGGAAACGTGGTTGCCCAAATGGAGGGTCTGCCGCTAAAGCCCCACTTGAGTGGCCAAGACAAGTTTCAGGTGGGAGGCGGTTTATCAACCAGTGCTCCTAAACGCAGAATGGTCAGGGAGTTTCCGTGGATTTTGCGGGCAACTTGGGTTTGTCTCGAACTGTTTGCTTCCCACATAGGTGGTCCACAAGTCCAGGAGCTTGAGGAATGAGTGGTTTGTTGTTTTCACCTAGCTTGAGCCCATGAACAACAAATGACGAAGGTCGAAGCTCCCATTGTCGGAGCTCGGGCTGCCCATGTTGTCCCTGATTGATTTTGGGTCCTCCAAACAGGTTTTGATTTTCTAGGGTGTCTCTGGCTTTGGTGGGGATTGTCTCTTTTGGAGGGGAACACCCCCATATTTATCCCAGTTGTTCAGTGACCCTGGAAAAAAGGGAACCCTTTTTGGGGAAGACCATTTTAGTGGGGCAGCCACAAAAAAAAAGAAGGAAAAAGGGTGGGGGGTTCTTAATCCGGGGTCAACATTAAAGGGCGCAAAGGGCCACCTCCCAAACCAGCGCCCCCCGCTGGCGCGAGCGAGCGCGTCCGCTGAGACCCGCACAGAGCCAGGGATCACCATGGGACCCGCCGGCATGACCTGAGAGCTTGGCCATGGGTAAAACACAGCGACCAGCACCCGGGGCCCAACATCTGCGCCTTTTCAGCCATGTCTGAAATCTCACCTGTCCAACAAGCAGTTGTTGGGTGCTCGAATTACATAGCTTGTTTTATTCAGGAGACCCCAGTGGACCCGTGATTTGGAGCTCGCTAGTTTTTGGAGAGCATGCCAAAACATCAACATGAAAGGCCAGTAGTTTTTCGGGCCAGCCAGCGAAGAAGGGGGGCCAAATATGACTGGCAGCAACATGACGATTCAACCTGGAGCCGAAGCAAACTCAGGACCCGCAAATGGACCCTAAACAGGTGTGGCAGGCCTGCACAATTCACCGACAGAACTTAGTGGGGTTCATGAATCCCTAGCTAAAAGTCAAACTTGCTGTGGGATGTACCATCCTCTAAACTCCAAAGTCGAAAAGTCAAAGGGTACTGGGAACCGCCAAGAGACTCGTCTCTCAAGGCGAGGCACTCAGCTTGAAGAACGGCGGGGCAGCTCCGGGTTCCCCGTGCGGGGGTACGCAACCATGCGCCAAAACAAATCGGACATTTGAAGGGGTTCACCATTTTTGCCGAAGCCGCCGAAAGAAGCAATGCAAGAGGGTGGACTGGGACTAACTAAACTTGCACCTGGGAGATCCCCAAATTTGGGAAACCCAAAACCTGGAGCAACGAGAAACCGGGAGCCCGGCCAAGAACGCGAGACCCTGGGCCCAAACCCCAGACCCCTTCTTTGGGCTCCTGGCTGGCTGCTGATATCCACCCTCGGTGGTCCAAATCCCAGCGGGTGGATGAGATCGTGTCATAGGCATTACCCCAACTGGGCAAACTGTCCACAAGCGCTTCCCGTGAACTCGGGTGGCAAGGTACAACACCAAAATTACTCTAGGGATCTTAGGGGGATCATGACGATGACCAGCAGCTTTGACCATGGCACACATTTTTCCGTACTAGAAGGACGGGACCTCTGATTCGAAAGCCGTTGAGCTGGTATTTCCGGCCAACATGATATGAACAATGACTTCATAGTAACAATCCGCGTATGGTTTGCGGACGTTTGATGTCAGTTCAATGAAAAGCCCATGTTACCAGAAAGCAAAACCGTTGATCAGAACCAGCACCCCCGAACCGCTACGTTTTGCACAGTAACGACTTGGGATTTTGGACATGGGACAAAGCAGTTGTTTTGGGTTGCTGGCAGGTGTAATTCTAGCTCTCATGAGTTCACATAATTGAAAGGTGCATTGGCAAACTGGAGTGTGAAAGCTTCAGGGCAGACGCATCCTTTCTTGTACGTGTCAAGTCGGGATGAATTAATCCCGCTGGCTCTGGGGAGCCTGATTTGGTCCCCTTTACCGGCGACCAAACCTATAGCCTTCCATCGGAGCAACATTGTTTTTGATGTTTCGGCAACCACTCTTTTCCAAGAAACCTGCAAACATATGATGCGTGTAGCTTGTCAAAACCCAGTTTGGTTGTAAACCAATGCATCCCCTAGGAAATCGTGCATTCTCACGATCCATCACCCCAAAAGAGCACATCCTTTCGGCAAGGGCTTACAAAAGCAAACTTCATCTTGAACAAGACCTTGCTTCTTCAGGCCACAGTCAGAGGTTCTGGGGTTCATACATTCAGCCTTGGACATCAGGACTCTTTTGTATGACTCACAAGCATCAGCCATAGTTCCAAGCCAGTGGTGTTCCAAATTTCGGGCCCAAGAAGCGCCGCAGATGATCTCAAAGGACTCCTCCCCTCGCCCCTTCAAGGACCCCTTCCTTTCGCTCCCCTAAGCCAGCCGAAATAAATGAGAACTCAGTTGTCCAAAGGACCCAGAAATAAAGGACAACCCTTTTGCGGTCATGACTAAAAATGCACCAAGCAGGAGAAGCAAAAGGTTAGCAGGTCGGCTTTGTCAAGTGAGAGAATCCTTGCATTGGTCGCCTATGCCTTGTAAATGGTCCATGACCATCCCTAACCCAGTTGATACTGGGCCCGGAACAGGGTGTCAACCGAAGATCCCTCAAATGATGGTTTGGTGCCATGCAACTACAACAAGAGTACCCTCAAGCAAAGCAAAACACACATGTGCCTTTTGGTTTGTATTTAACCCACCCCCAAAAAGGGGTTGCCCCTCTAAAACGACAGGCAAATGGCTCTCTTATTTTTCCCAGAAGCTCCAGACGTCCCCCCCCCCTCGAACACACCAATCTGGGCGCGAGGCCCCGGGACCCGGGTCGGGCAAAGGCTGCCTAGGCCCCGCTTCGCGCCAGTCCCGGAAAACGGGGGGGGGGGGTTGACTCCACCGACCCCAGCCGGGTCCCAAGCACTGCGTGGTTTTTGGACACGTTTTTTTTTGGACATGGGAAACAAAAAGAGCCAATCCATTTGGCCCGAGAAGCCTCAGGCGGCCAAATGCGGACGTGTATGCCAAGCGATTTCAGGAATTCCTACTGTGATTGTGATGTACTTGGATACGAAGCTTCCATAAGACTCATCAGGGTGACTGAAAATCCAGGGCTCGCTGTCTCAATGTTCCGTGAGACTGGCTGCCCACCTCAAAACCTAAGTGTCGTTGAACAACTTGGTCAACGTACCCACCTGGAAACTTGGATCTGTCTCACAGTAGGAATCGGAACCTCCAAAATGGAGTGGTGTTTGGTTTCCCTTGAAAGCGTCCAAAAGGGGTGCCCTCCAACATCCAAGACACACACCCAGATCTGTTCCTTCCCCCATCATGTTTTTCGGGCGACAACTGAGCAACCACCCGGCTCAGAGTTCTTGACCCCTTAAATGCGCTCCAAAGCGCTAACCTGTACTCGCCTGAAAACCAAATAGCCACAGAAGTCTTGGTTGCTATGTCCTTTTGAGCTACCTCAAATAGAAACCTTGCATTGGAGCGAGGCCTCGAACAATCACATGTGACCACTGAAGATGACTTCAAATCCTCCAGCTGAGCGAGTCTCAAAATGGTGGGCCCCTTCTTGCTTTATGCTCAAGATAGTTTGAAAGGAAACCAACGATTTTAGAGAACCACCAACTTCAGACACTCCCAGTTGACCATTGCTCCAGCGACTTCATGGCAAGGGTCGGTTTCCCTTTGGTTCCCGAAATTTCTCCGGGAATCTGACTCCCCCCATCTTTTCGACTCGGCAAAAAGCTCAGCTTGTCTCCGACATCACTCTCGCTCTCAGCTCGATGCCCCTTGCTCCAGGACCTCAGCGTGAAATTCGAGCGTTGCGACTTTGGCATCCCGACTCCGACTCCGAAGTGTCGGACACCGCAAGGGAAACCACACGCTTCTGGCACAGGGATGGATTGTTGAAAACTCGGTTGCTTGAAAGAAGGGCGCTCTTGTCAAGGTTGTAAACCGGGACACATGGACATGTGTCTTGAAAATGCCCCTTGCCTCCATTGGAAGGGAAACCCAGAGCCTAGAAGACAAAGAATTGGATCCCCAAGGGGTTGACCCGGGCGCTCGAAAGTTGAAGCCTGTGACCGATTTCGGCACGGCTGACCTGAGTTGACTGGCGTGGTTCAAAATCTTGGGCCCAGCCCCGGAACCCCCTCCATCCGCAATCCGGAACCCTCTCTGAAAGCTGCAGAACGAACCACACAGAGCTTTTTGGGGAGACCCCAAAGCTTGCAGCTGTTATCGAAAGGCCTTCTTGCGGCCACACCTAAAGTAGGGCTGGGACTGTCCGCTGCTTCACCTACCCAAGCGTGGAGGACGTGGCTCAAGTGTCAGCCCGCATGGTTTGGGACGAGTCGTTTAAGAGGTCCATGTCAGCCACAGTCACTTTTCATTGTGTGCCCGCCTGACGTGGGATTTTGGTGAGCACCCCCGTTTCCCTTCTGGCCATTTGGTGAGTGTGCCCAATGTCATCCCGTGATTCAGCAACCATTTGCCGTTCTCATGATGAAGGGTAAGGATGTGAGTCACAATCAAAACCCGATATGATGGTCTAATCTCAAATCCATCTACAGTTTTGGTGTGTTTTTATTTGTTGTGTTGTTGGGCAGGTTTTACATCCATCCACAACCGGTTTTTCTCTGGGCAGAAGTAAGTATTGCACTCATGTATGGCAGGACTGTCTTCCATCCAAAGCCCGAGGCTGAGGCCACTCCTGTTGCGGCTCCCACCCATCATAGGTCACCTCACAAATCCGAATCGAGGGTGTTGTATGGGGGAAATGGGGTGGTTGGGTGATACACGGGGTCAAGAATGAAACAAAATATCCATCCCCGTTTGGCTTCCTTTAGAAATGTCTTGGGCCTCTGTTTTCTTTTTGTCGGGAAACAAGTGAGGAATCCATGTCCCGAACGCCAAATGCACCATAGACACAGCATGACATTTCGACCAAACCTCATTGTGTGTGCGGTAAAAAATTCGGCACCCCATCTCTTATTTGGCTGTGGCTCAAAAAAACCGGTACCAACATGGAACCCTTGTAAGTGGAAACATGGACCAAAACCTGCGGTTGGCCCCTCCTGTTTAATTTTGAGCCACACCCATTTATAAAACAAAAGTGGCGGTGGTTCCTTTGGCATCCCTTTCAGCCAGCCCCAAGAAGCGCTCCGACAACAAACCCTCGCCCCGTTTCGTGTGCAGCCCAGAGAAACAAAGGCTAGACGTTCAGAAGTGTGCTTCTCACGGCGAAAAACATGTTGGGAAAAGCCAATACCTAGTTATTTCAAAACCAACTATCATGGGGGCTGAGGGGGGAGGGAGGGGGGGGGAGGGAGCCCCAATAAGCCCCAAATATGGCCTTATTAGGGGCTTAATAAGGGCTTGGTGCTCCCTCCCCCTCCCCTCCCTCCCCCCCAGCCCCCAAGAAACTAACTAGTGACTTGCTTTCTTCCCATCTGCAGAGCCTCTCTCAGAGCCCGCTGAGGCCCGCGCCACTCGGTACAGCTCCGGCCTTGGCGCGCTGAACAGACCCGGCCGCCGCGACGATTTTCGGCTGCCCTTTGGTTTTCGGGCACGGCACGAGGGGCGTGTGGCCCGTTCCTCGGTCGTCTTCGTTGAGGTCTCCTTGGAACACGATCCAAGGTCCTGGGCTTTTGACGGGTTCGTCGCTTCGAAGCCGAGAAATTGGGGGGCTGGTGATGTCGAGCACGTCGAGGAAAACCAGACATCCAAGACTTGCCCTGTGTCCACTGTTGAAGAGACCCCCTACAAACAACTGTGCTAAAGAGAAACCCGCCGAAAATACCAACATATGGCTTGACCTTGGATTGTTCATTGACTTTGAAGAGAAGCCTGCTGAACAACAGAAGACAAGTATGAACCGTTTGTTTAAGAGAAATCCGTCGGGGGGGAACAATAATTCAATCACTTGTCCTTGCGTTGTTGGTTGATGTTGAAGAGAAATCCGTTGAACCAAAACAGGGCTTGCCCCTTCATCTCGGTTGATGATGAGCAGAAACCATCCGATAAGAAAGCAATCCAGTTCTTGCCTTGTCTTCGTAAACAGACACCTGCCGATAGAGACAGGGAACGCCAACCACTTTTGAGACCGTCCCAACTCTTAAAAGTCATAGCCATGTTTGGGATGTGCAGCTGCTTCGTTGACTCCTTCCACTTCCTGGAGATTCATTCTCCATGAATTTCCTGGTAGTTCTCGGCTTTGACTTGCTTTTGGTAAATCTCGCTGCTTTTTTGCGTGAAGTCGCCTAGAACTACTAAAGCTCCTATATTTTTGTGAGATTAGATTTCAGAATTGGTACGGTTTCACGTTTTCCCCGCCCAGAATTACCCGCAAAACGCCCGCAAAAAGCCCGCAAACGCCCGCAAACGCCCGCAAATCAGAAAAAGACGCTTTTTGGGCTCGGGGGTCGCGCAAAACTCCTAGAAACCACTTAGAACGCCCAACACGCCCAAAACTACCAGGAAACTAAAATGCCTAGGAAAAGGCCGGAGAATGAATCTCCAGGTTGGACGATTGCATCAGAGTATGGTGGGATGCACGAAGCAACACGACTCCGATGGCTACCGGCTTGTGATCAGATTTGCTCCTACGGGGATGCTGCTTGGCTTGGCTTGGTCTGATTTATGCCCATGATCTTATCTGTTCATGAATATCGTATGGCTAGCTAACAATACTTGGGGAGACAACAGCACTGTCCGATTCCTATCGTCTCAGCTACGGCAGAAATAAGCCCGTTGAGCAATTCCGGCAGCCAAGCAGGGTCTGTGTCAGAAACAATGAAGGGGACCCTGAAAAGTGTTCTACTTTTGGTTTGCCTTGAAACCGACCTCAAAAGGACACCCTCAAAAACACAGACACCGGTCCAATTCGACACCAGGGTCCGGGACATTGGCGGAGGCTCATCTATGCTGGGCAAGCCTGCGAGCCGATCTCGACTCGAACCTTGCGGTTGGAACGTGAAAGCTGACGTGTGGTTCCACCAACCAACATGGTCATGAAGGTTTAGGGCCTTTTGGGGCCGACCATGACTCAAGTGAGTGGCCAGGGGTTTCAAATCTATTTCCATACCAGAAAGAAGGAATCCCCCCCAAAGGGATAGGGGATCAACTCATGTATCTGTATATTATATTCCTTCCCAACGCTTACCCGGTGAGCTCGCAAGAAAAGTGAGCCATTAATTTGGTAAGACCTGTAGGCATTAGAAAACCGCCTGAAAATTGCGTTGAACAAGCGTCATCAAAATCCCCCCCCCCAAAGTGCTACAAACTGCTGACCTCAAGACCGACGCTTTCCCTGCCTGCAGGAGGCCGAACCTGGCGACCGCAAAATCGATGAGCTCAGCCCGAAACACCCTAACAAGCTACAAAGGGTTCCTTAATTACTTCCCGAGCTGGTCTTGAAGCCAAGTGGAACCGCGCGGACATGCGCCCACCCGCTAGCTTGGAAACCAGCTCACGCAATTCGGCGCCGACTCACTCACTTTAATAACAACACTTCAAGGCAAACTAAAGCACAGTGTATATCTCAAAGCCAGCCAAAAGCGGACTGGCCGAGGCGGGGCGTTTACAATTAATGTGACATTCAAGAAACGTGTGTCTGAAGACATCTCCTCTTTGGGGGACGCTCTGTCTTGGTATATTTCGTCCCACTCTCGCGCCGCCTGTTTGTGAGCAACCTTGAACAAGACCAGGGAAACGTTTTGCTTGTCCCAATTCCCCCCCACACGTGGCAAAGTGGCGCTTGCAAGTTTGGTTTTCTTTTTGGTTTTCCTTGAAACCAACCTGGAAAAGATGGTGCATTGGCGTTGTAAGTTTGGTTTCCCCAGGCGAAAAGGTCCCGAGCCTCCAAAAACCACCCACACCCCAGCACACGGGTCCCAACTTGCCTGCTTTTTCATCCATGTCCCACCCCCCCTTCCCAAACCCTCCGCCAAATGCCGACATCAACACCCACTAATGGCTCCTAAAGTTCACAGAAGCCTAGACAAAAGGATTGGCACCAAAGAACCTTGAACAAGGGTCTGGCCAGAAAAGTTGGCCCCAAACAAACATGTCTCCACCAAGGGTGTTGTTTTCCGGCTCCTTCCGTTGGGGTTCAAACGAGAATGTGTCATCTTGCCAAATCACTGGGAGTACATAAATGAAATGTCCTTCTTGGTCGAAACCCAAAACGCTCTTGATTTGTTTGAAGCATGGGAGAGCTCCTGCGGATTCTTCCTCGGCCTGGCATAAGAATTCTGCTGACACAAAACAGCTTCGGGTTGCTCCCAACCAAGATCCGATCGGAAGGATAGAAAATTGGTTGGTAAACCTCCACTTGCTTAAGTCCTCTGGAAACAGACAACACAACAAGATGTCCAGTTGTAATAGATCTCCTGCTAAACTAACAGGGGGAAATTAAACATATAAAGCAAACGGACGCAAAGTGATGCCCAAGGAAACCAACCCAAGTTTCTACCCAGCCACCTTTTAAGGGCCCCGAGCAACCCCGAGATCCTTTCATGCGATACCAAAAAGTCCGTTCGTCTTGTGCCCATACCCGAGACACGCCGCTCCATGGCACCCAAAATTGACCCTGAAGGTCTCATGGCTTCTTTGGCACGCAGAGAGCAGCTCCAAAAGCGGTGTCCTTTAGGGCTTCCCGAGAATCTCTCCAGGTTTCCTCAAAAAAGGGGACGGGGGTTCGGACGAAAACCCAAATTGGCCCGAGATCCTTAATCCTACAACCCATCATGGCCTAAAGTGAATCGCACCCAGACGACCCCAAAGGCACCAAAGACCAAGACCCCGTGCCCGTACTTTGCGATCCGACGATCAAGCCTCTCTTGGAAGCATGGCATCCCCAACTTAAGGGAAGCCCCTGCAAATTTAGGAATCCAAAATGCCGAAAAAGGATTGCTCTAGACATGAAGATTTGTTTGGCTGCTTGTATAGCTGGGGATGACAAACACATCTCCAAAATGGTTGATGGCCTTTTGGCGTATTGAAAACCCAAGTTCCCACACATTGTCACGAGGAGAGTTAATTGCAGGGGGTCATGCGCCAAGCAGGGGTCTCCACGAGACATTTTACCGGTCTCGAGGGAGTCTCCATGGTTCTGGGACATATTCCTTTGAAAGGAATATGTCCCAATTTCTGTGATACCAAAGCGAGATGGTCGATCACTCTGACGGGGGGTTGTTGGTGTCACAGCAAATAGGCCTAAACCAGGACCGTCAGGCTGTCAAGGGGGTGTCTTTAAAATAAGAGAACCCTCAAATCGCCGAGAACCAACCCCCCAAAAACGGTCCCCCCCCCAAACAACCAAAAAACAAACAGACCGAAACCGCCTCCCCCCCCCAAAACT
This sequence comes from Effrenium voratum, assembly GCA_963377175.1. Lineage (NCBI taxonomy): Eukaryota > Dinophyceae > Suessiales > Symbiodiniaceae > Effrenium > Effrenium voratum. The sequence goes on along the minus strand of CAUJNA010003400.1, from coordinate 298,951 downwards.
AGAAGCAACAACAAAAAGAGAGGAGGCCACAAGTCCAAGGCGCAAACGTGCCTCATCCAGCTCATCCGGCTCGTCCTCCTCTCCCTGAAGCTTCGGGGTGGGTTTTTTGCCGGCGCCCTGGCCTGTTTTTTTCTCCTTCAAAGGAGATTTACATCCAAATTTCAGATTTACCGGGTGTCTTTGTGCTTTTGCGGCCCTTTCCTTTTTTTGGCGTGTTTCCTTGGCTTGCTTGTGGCTTCCCTGTGGTCTCACGGGATCCCTTCGAGCCCAAACCTCGATCTCGGCCCGTGCTATGCCGCGCCAAGCGCCTCGTGCGCGAACTTGGCCGGCATCGAGGCATAGCGCGCCAGGATGGGCACCCTCGAGTCATCGCCCGAACTCTAGGGGTTGCCCCCCCCATTCTTTTCAGCCATCGTTCTTTTCAAAAACCGGCAATTTCCCTGGGTTTCTGAGGGCTTTCTGGAAAGAAGGATCCCTGGACAGGATGGGGAAGGTACCCCTAGACGAACGGTTTGTTCCCACCCGACAGGATGGGGTTATGTTGGAATCCGCGTTTGCGATGCTTCTACACCCCCACCCAGTATCCCGTCTCCCGCCCAGTATCCTGCGCCAGTGGATCCCGCCGAGTATCTTGTCAGAGCGGTTCGTTAGTGGATTTCGTCGAGTATCTCGTCACAGCGGTTCGTCAGTGGATCCCGCCGAGTATCCCACCAGAGCAGCCCGCCAGTGGATCCCGCCGAGTATCCCGCTGGGTATCCCGTATCCCGCTGAGTATCCCTTGCCGGTGGATCCTGCCGAGTATCCGGCCAATACCGAGCCGGAGCGGCTCGCCAGCATTCGCCAGTGGATCGCGCCAGTATCCCGCCAGAGCAGCTCGCCAGTCTGGATTTGCTTCATGTCCCGCTCGGTGCACAATTGGGTTTACATTTCATGTTAGTGCCTTCGTAATTTGAGTGTACCCTGAGGCTCGGAAAGGGTGATGCTTTTGTTTTGCTTTGGGTTGTGAATAAGCAACTTCGTTTCAATCCCCCGTCGAGCCATAATGTAAAGATGTGATTGTAGCATTCCGTGCTTTTGACCTGGGCGCAAAGGGCTGACTTTGGTGGCTGCACGCTCTTGCGCATCGCAGCCATAAACAAGCGGTTTTGTGACCTGCAGTGATGTGCTCTGCAGATGGCGGTGGCTTCTGCAGATGCATAACCCTGGTGCCGCCGTGATCGGCCATGTGCAAGTAGTTGTTGCTTGCCAATACGCTTGAAACGGGCTTGAAGCAGTGCTTTGCCATTCTTGCGTGGCAAAATATCATTGGAAAGGGGCCGATGGGAATTTGGAGTCGAAGTCTCTAGGATGCGGAGGAATTTGTTGTAACGGTCGTAAGCTCGTGAGTGTGGAGGGTGGGGATTGCTCGAAGCGAAATCATTTATAAACAAACCATGGTGTGCGCGCGCCAAAATCAGACCATACACAGATCATGGCTTAGCCCACCACCTTCACCTTACAACCTTGGTGCGCATTTGCTAAGGGGACTACAACTCTTGGTTTCAAGTGATCCCAAAGTGTTAAGAAAATCTGAGGATGGCTGCTGCACCAAGGCCTTTGGGGGTTAAGACTGGGGCCCTGGAAACTTGTGAAACAAAAAAAATGGTAGTTAGCACCCAGTTCGGGTCTTGGTCTAGGGGAAAACAGGGCCTGGAATCCCCTTCAGGCCCTTCACTTGCGGCCTTTGGGGGTCTAAGATGGTAAAACAGCGATCGAGACGAGGGGTCAGAAGGTACTCTCACAGGAGGGTTTTGGAAGACTAGTTTCCTGTTGGGGAAGGCCCCTGTCCTTTCCATGATTCTTGGAAAGTGGGTAAGGCACTCTCCTTGAGTCAAGACCAAACCGAGGACATGTTGCAGGTTGGTAATCCGATTGCTTCGGCCATGGGAACCCAAAAAGGAATCGGAGTGGTCCACAGGGTTGAAGGGAACGAGTAAAACATCCACGACCCGCAGATTCAGACAAACCTTGTTGATGAATACGGGGTGCTTCCCCAAAAAGCATGAAGGATTTCATGAGTGGAGCACCCACTAGGAAATCAACCAGGGTTTGTGAATTCTTGGTCTTCAGCAAGCAACAGTCACACTACTCAGGGAAGCCAGATAACCTCGCAAGCGTAATCACAGTACCGTTCACATCCGAACTCTGGCTTACCCCAATCGTTCAGTGACCCGGGTAGAAAAAGGGAGCCCTTTCCTTTTGCGGTTGGCCATCTTTCGTGGGAAAGCCAACACAAAGAGGGTGTGGCTACGTTGGCTCTGATGCTTTTCTGTGGCACCGCTTGCTTGGGAAGCCCAAGCTCAAAGTCAATCTGCAGGTCAAAGACATAACGACAAACTCGTCACAAACAAAAACTGGTACGAAACTCTTGCGTCTACTCACCAAGTAAAGAACCAAAAGGACCGGCGCATATCCGCACCTCACCCTCAGTGCTCGATGCATAGGAATGAAAGGGTTACATAGCGATTTGTGGGGCAGGGGCAGGTATTGAGGAAACAAAAGGACACCTGACAATTGTTTAGCCTTAAGATTTGCTTGAGATTGGGTCATCTTCTAAGGGCCCGGAGCAGCCGTCCGTTTGACGAGGGCTTTCACGGGGCACAAAAAGGCGCACGCTTGCCTGGGAGCATCATCCAGGTCTATGAAGGTATTCTTCACCACGATCAGCCGATCCTGGCCGAATCCGGGAAACGAGCACGTCTCAAAACTGTCACCTTCACGTCGGATGGCTTTTGCAAGGGAGGCCAAAAGGTTGCGACTTTTGCTTGATCTTCAAGCAAACCCATTTGGGTCTGGGTCAAAAATAGGTACCCAAAACGAACCCTGGTACATGGAAACATGGACCAAAACATGCGGTCCCCTAGTGGTTTAATCTTGACCCACACCCATTTCAACAAACAAGAACTCGGTGATCTTCTGCTTCCGAAGCTTCCACTTTAAAGGAGAAGTCTCCTATTTACACGCGTAATCAATATCCAAAATTATCTCACAATGGTTGCACAAACGTCTTCCTTGGACAAACATGTTCTCATACAGTCTCAACACAGCTTGGCCAGCATTGCTGGAACACACCCGGTCCTTCTTTTCTCGCTTCCTCCCTTCCTCCCTCCCTTCGTTCGTCCCTCCCTTCGTTCCTCCCTCCCTCCCTGCCTCCCTCCCTCCCTTCCTTTCTACCAGACCTGCCTCCTGGCTGTCCGCCATGGCGAAGAAACGCGCTGAGCCGAAATCCACAGACCATAACATAAATGCAATTGGCTGGCTGGCTGGATGGCTGGCTGGTTTCCATTTTCTCAAGGCACCGAGCCCTGAAGTCAACCGTTGCCCGATAGCGCGCACAAAGTCCACCAAACTCCGACCCGAAATCATGGCATCTGGAGAATGACTAGACTACCATGATGCCTCAAGGCCGCCTCTTGGCTTCCGGAATGGGAAATACAGAGCTCCTTACGTTTCCCCTCAAAAATCTTAAGCAGTATCTTAGGAAGAGGAAAATCGCTTTCGATTGTCCCAAGATGTGATGTTCCAAACCACCCAAAGGGGGATATTAGGGACATTTGAAGTAAAACCCATTTTATGAATCAGCCGCCGCGGCGGAATATATGCTTTCAGGTCAACACGTTCCTCGGGTCGTGAAGGGTTCCCCGAGAAAGGTTCTCTTGCAAAACAACCAAAGCCTCATCAAACTCAGCAAGCCTTTGGGCCACATGTGGGCCAAACTTGAAGGAAGGATTATATTCCCCCTTTCTTTCCCTTCCTTTTCTCCTTCTTCACCCCTTCCCTTTGCAGACCGCAGACATGACTTGGTACCAAGCGGTTTAGGAGAAATTCGGTGCTGGGGCGCGTTCCCACTGATTCCCGCGTGCGCTTCGCTCCAGTTTGTTTCTCCCCTTCGTGCTAGCTGCATGGGGCTTCCCTCGAGCTCCTGAGAAAGGCGGGGCCTGGTCCTCCTGTCATGGCGATGAGCGGGCACGTGATCCAATCACATCCACACGGTCGTGGGTCAAAACCCCGTGCCCCTAGTGAACATCTAGTGAACATCCCAATCCCAACTAAAATAGGTTCTAAAATGGGTGGTGCACCTATCCCAAAATGGCACCATTTGTTTTGAACCATGGCCGACACACCCCTGCATAATTGCAGTAAATTGCAGGTTGCGAAATCACTCCCTCACTGGCCCCTCTGGGCCTCTCAAAATAGCGGGCTCCTAAAAAGGGCCTGTTTGCTTTTGTTGGCCCCTCAAGGCCATCCACACAGAGTCCGCTGTGACAAAACCCACCGGTCCACTGGACATAGAATGAAGATTTGTTTCTGAGGCCTGAACAAACTCCACAACGGAAGCAACCATCCGAAATTCACCAAACATGCACGAACTCGAGTCGGTCGAGACCTCTTCGGGGACAGCCCCAGCATGAAACCAACCTCCTGCTCCCACGACCCGCTTTTTGGGGATACTTTGGAGAACCACATTTTCCACCTCCTGTTTGGGGTTGACATCATACCCCTCAAAACAGAGGGGTTCCAAATGTTTGGCACGGATTCCCATGTAGTCTTGCGCGTGGCTGTTTACTTGCCTGGCTGGTGCCAGGAATCCTTGCATTTGATCAAGATCGTGCCTTTTGGCTTCCCCTTAAAGACACAAAAGGACATTACCCTCAACAAAAGACACGCCCATCTGTGTGTAAAATATCTACTCCCTGCTCATTTGCGCGTCCCTACAAGCCACACAGCCAATACTGTCAACGGCCATAGTTTGCCCTGCGTTTCAATTAGAAGCTTTTTCAACCACCAATCTGTCGAACTCGCTGTGGCTGTCAAGCAACTCGCACCATGTCTGATGGTACTGATCCAAATTCTAAATGTTGCATGTAAACAGCGGGCCCAGTGCTGTTAGACAATCTGCAGGACATGAAACTCAGCCGCGGTAAGATTACAGTACATACGCCAAGCATGCTATAAGCCTGCTCAACTAGGACCTGCCATTCTTGACCCTTACATTATGCAAAAACAACTCCAGGTGAAGGCCGGAAAAATACCTGATGTCAAACGCAGGCAAACCATGGCAATAATAATGCCAACCTGTTAAGCCCCTTTGGGTGTGTCAAAACAGGGCAAACCCCAAGATGGTGGCTTTTCATTTGGCTTTTCCTTGAAGCAACCTGAACCGTGTACCGAGCCTCAAACAATTTCGCCTGACCAAAGCTGCTTGCCGAGTGCACTGGACTCCTCTCACAGCGCCACGCTGTTCCAAAGCGCGCCGGGGATCCCCTCCGGCACGCACAGTGTCGAGTTTTAAGTTTTGGGGGGGAAGGGGTTGAAACATGCATTCATCCCCTGCTTGGCCTTTGGAATTTTGGGTTATCAAGATTCCCTTGGGGAATTTTGGGAATCTGGGCTAGTGGGTGCAGTGGGACGAACGTAGGAACAAACTGGGTGATTTAAGAAGTGGATTGCTTGAGGGAAACTTGGAATTCAGGCTGTTTGAGTTCTTTTGTGTAGGCGCATGGGTCGTTTTCCCTTAAAACATCGCTCGCGAGATTCTGACGCGCATCATGGTCAAACCTGTGTGGGTCATTATCATGGCTCCCTAAGTGTGGATTTGTGCCAAAATAGAGGGACCCACAAAATGGCTTCGGTTGTCTCTCTCCTTTGTTTCCCTTTGAACCCAAGCTGAAGCGGGTAATTGCCCTCAAAACTACACACACAGCGGTCCAACTTCCTTGCACGGGGTTGACTCAGCCCTACGAAGCCCATCAGCACATCATCCACTGGGTTTGGGTTCAATCTCCAAGGGCCACAACCACTGCTTGAACAGTACCCGAGAGGGGCGGGGGGGATTTTGGAAATGGAAAGTGCAGTTCTTGGGGAGATGGGGTGCCTGGGCTTTCGATCGTTTCAGTCACTTCCGATCGGTGGCAACGGTCGAAACTCACGAACAAAAATCAGCAGCGGTGACTTGGATTTGATCGTCTGGATGTTTTGGCCCGCACAGGGAGACCCTTAAATAATTCAGGGTGTAAGCCGAGGTCTAGCCGGAGTCACAGGAACTTCAATCCATGACTTACATGCTCAAATTCGCCTCTTGGATTCATGCCAACACTTGCAATCATCAACGACCTCTTTGCTCCGAACTCCCTTCCCAGGACCTGAAGGAATCACATAAATGGACCCATTAGTAAGAAAACTCCCCTCCAAGTGTTGATGCATCGGACAACACAGAACCTTCCCTTGTGCCAAAATAGTTGCGGAAACAGCTTTCCAGTGGTATCACAGAAGTTATTTCCCACAACCCTCAGATCGGGCTGAACATAAGCCGTGATTCAGGAGTGCCAATTGAAGGAAGCAACAGGCTGAAGCCATGCTTGGATATCCTCTGAGCTTCCTGGACTATCACACCAGGTGAAATTCCTCAATTTGGAGAAAGGGGACAACTGCTTCAACATCAGGGAATCACCCATCTACCTTCACTCAACTGTACTGACACTTGCTATTGTGGGTACGGAAAACATGAGCCGAAACCCAACTGCTACCTCTCGTGGTTGACAGTGAAATGATGGAATCTATGCATCGCCATCCATCTCTTGGACAATGCGGTTGACAAGGCGAGCCAGTGTTGGTGAACAACAGCTACACACATCATTGTCCTATGTCAGGACATTGCTATTTCACAGTATCTCACAAACCAATTCTACACACGTACTTGTATATAGGCCCTTATACAAATGGGTGTATATATATATATATATACAGAGAGAGAGAGAGAGAGAGACAGAGAGAGCGAGAGGCAGAGGGAGAGAGAAAAAGTAGACCTGTATAGAACTACATATATATATATATATACACATATATGTCCCTAGCATTGAGTTGGGCCCTTATACACCAACGCCCCAAACAAAGCTCGGCACCGTTTCAGGTCAGAGCCATTGAATGACTGAGCGGAGGGGTCGAGTCCCTCGAAATGGGACCCGACGCCTAAGAAAAGCGGCCAGGAAGTCAGGAAGCTGAGCTCCTCATTCGTCCCCTCTCAACGTCACCCCACAGCAAACATCACCTCAAAAAGGGAAGCTCAGTTCCTGAGCGGAAATCTTGGCCAGAGAAACAGAAAGTTTCAAGCGAGCAAAGGTGTGGTCCCTCAAAAAGGGACAAGCTAAATAACAGGGATCCTTACATTATGCACCTGAACATTGCCTTGTAAATGGTGGGTTCCCTTTATTTTGGTGGAAGAAGCCATGTTCCAAATGGGCAAACTGTATCTTTTAAGGAGCCCTGCTTAAGGCCTGTCTCCATCGCTTGGGCCTTTTGAGACGGAAACCCACTGGGCCCCCGGCGCCGCGGTGCGCGCTCTTGCCGCTGCCCGCCGCCTGGCGTGCCTGGCCGAAGGGCCATGTGTCAAGCGCGCCGATGGCGGGCTGGCCTTTCGCGTCACACAAAAGCCCAAATTGGGGGGGGGGGGGCAGGGCGGGGGGGGGGCTGGCCTTTGACACCTACCACAACAATAAATGAAAAAAAAAAATGGCGGGGGAGGGGGGGCCATCAAAAGCTGCGGGAAGCGCGAAGAACCAAAAGGAAGTCTTAAGAAAGCCGCCTGCGGGCGCACCTGTTATACGACAAGCCCAAAATGGGGGGGGGGGGGGGAATTGGCCTTTCAAACACCTAGCTAGGGCTACCATCAATCAAAAAAAACAATGCGGGTTGCGGGGGGGATAGAAAAACAAAAACCTAGCTAAGGGTGGGTGTAAACCTCCTGAGTGGGGTCTGGGTTAACCTTAGTTGATATCAAAGCATTCGGCCAAGTAAGGAAAGCAAAGCATTCGGCCAAGTACGGAAGACTGCGGGGAGACGGCAGGACTGGAAGATTCTAGGGCCGCAAACCACCACAAGCCCAAAACCGGTCGAAGATGGGGGATCGATCCCGCGCTGTGAACATAAAGCCACGGGTTCAAACGAAAAAAATTGAAGAGGCAGCATCTTGGGGGGTCTCCGGAAAGAAAGCGGCATAGAACCGGTCTCAGTTTTACCCCCACAAGAAACACGACAAGCTTCGCGACCTTGACCGAAAATTCACGAGCAGCGGAAACCAAAGGCTTAACAAACAGGCTTACAACTGAGGAAATCTGAACCAAAAAGGTATTGTAAGAGCCTAAATGAATGCAACTATGAGTGGGGGGACTTTAAAACCAAATCAAGTCATGCTCACAAGATGATACAGTGTGTACATCCTCAGCCCCTTGTAGTTCATAGTTGGCCTGAGTTTCGCCGAATGGTGGTTCCTTTTTCAACTGCGGTACTAACGAGGGGGTCTGGAACATGAAACATTTACCCGTCCCCTGTTCCGAAAAGACACCGACTTCGATATATGTCAAAGTAGGTGCAAAAAAAAAACACGCTTGCATGTCCCTTCAACCCCGCCTGACCTTCGATTCGAAGGGCGCAAAACGCGAAGCACCCCAACCGCTCCGCCTGCTGCATGGCCTGCTCGCCCAGCTGCGCCTTGAGCTGCAAAGGCTCCTGCAGCTACGGCGAGTCGACGGAACTGAAACGAACCAATGGGATCCCATTTTGGGGTTTTCGGTGCACCACCCGTTTTAGTCTATTTTAGTGGGGATTGAAATGGCTGTGGGTCAAAACCAATGCTACCATTTTGGTGGGTAGGTGAATTCACCGCCCATTTTAGAACCTATTTTAGTGGTTGGATTGGGATGTTCACTGGGGGTACGATTTGGATTCTGACCCACAGCCACATGGAATCCACGATTTCGCGGCACAACAAAGGCCTCCCAAGAGACCAACACACCCAGGGGGGAGGGATGAAGCCCTTGACCGAAGAGCCGAACTGATCGGACTGGGGGCTTGGGCTGCTTTTAAGGCAAAAAATATGTCATGATGGATCTCTGGCCCAGTGATTCCATTTCCTTGTGGAGTGGGTAAGCCATGGAGGAGTATGCTTTTTCCAACAATCATGGAAGTGGACCTTTGGGGCCATTTCAAGACGGTAGTCCTTGAAAATCCTGTCCACTTCCGTGATATTTGGAAAGAGGGCCATGCCCTTGAAACTAGGAAAATTAGTTTACCTATATCGGGAACTGGGATCCATTGGGTGGGCTGCACAGAAAAAGCCACGTCCTCCACACCCGAGCATTTTGCCCAGATATGGAGCGAAAACTCGTATGCGTCGTATTTCGTCGACAGGAACATAGTGTTGGAGAACTTCAGTGGACTGCCCCCGCGGAGGAGGGGGGGAAAAAAAAAACAAGAGCGGTTGTCTTTTGAGGGAGAAAACGCGAAATGGTCTTTCCAAAAAGCACAAAGCCCAGGATGTCAGGGAAGACACACACGCCAGGTACGAAAGGCCCCAGTCTCATTACAACTGAGAAAACAGCCTAAACCCCCCCCCAAAAAAAAACACCAACCAAGAGAGAGGCAGTTGCTTCTTGGAGTTTTGAAGCTGCGGATTCAATCAGCGCCTGAGCAAGGGTCATGGGATGTCATTGGGCTTGGCTCTTGACCCCCGAGTCTTTATTTCTTGCCCTAGCCCCCCTTTTGGAAGAGGGCAGGGAACCAAGGCACAAGGCTCATCTGTAAAGCCTTGGGAGCCCCTTTTTTTGGAATCACTCACAACTATTTTGGAATTTTGGGGTCGAATAAATATGAAACAGGATCTGAAAATGTGATTTCTGCGTACCCCAGGCTCCCAAGTTGGATGGCCGTGCTTGATATGGTGAATGAACAGTGCGTCCTGGGTCAATTAGACAATGAAACTCTGTTGTGTGTTGAAAGCCAAACCCTACCCCCGGATAAGAATCATAATTACAAAACACAACGACAAACACGACAAAGGGCGCCATGTAAGTAAAAAGAAACCCGGTTTGTTTGGTTGATTTGAAAAGGAACCCTTCCAAAAACAAAGGCAAGTAGGACACCTCTTGTTGGCTGTTCGAGTTGGAAGGGAAGCCCTCCCCAAAACCTCGAATTTACCCTAGAACCCAGCTGAAAGGGATACATACCCGCCAAAAACACACACACAGAGAGACACACCCACTGAACACCTTTCTTGAACTCCTCAAAATCACAATTTCTTTCCACCCCCCCCCCCCCCAAACGCCCAAAGCCGCCAACCCCCCCGCCCCAAGCCCCAAAGAACTGCCCTAGCCTGGTATCTGAAGAGGTCCGTCTCCAAACGCCTCTGGACGTTCTCCTCAGATGTCGTGCACTGCTTGGGGGGCCGGCAAAAGCTGGCCTCTCAACTGGGTGCTGAATGGTTTTAGACAACCATCTCTGTGTACCCCTATTTTGGTTTGTCATCGCCTGTTTGGGGTTGGTTTACAAGGAAACCCAGAGGGAAGCCACCATTTTTGTGGGGCTCCTCCGATTTAAAATGCATAGTCAATTACCCAAATAGGGGCTGGGAGAATTGACCGGGTTTGCTTTTGGGAACATTTGGAGAAACAGATTTGCTAGTTGGCACCCGAAACTGCAGGAAATTCAGCGTGGGGAAACCATGGCTCCCATGGGCTCCCGATATTGAGGATCCCATTTGTTCATTCCCATCCTTCCTTCCCGAATCCACCAAGATTCCCGTGTTCGCATTATTATTATGTTTTTTCGAAAAGCAGGATCCCTGCAACGATGGGAAGTTCAAATAGAATAATATGTCCCCTTCTAAACATCGCCCCATCAAAAGGAAACTCACTTGAAACACAAGGCTTGCAAGCCCAGTAAACCCTGCTCTTGGGGTGTGTAAGACCCCATGTCAAACAAGGCGGTCTCACAAAGAGTGGTGCAAACAACGCCTGTGCAGGGCTGGGTGGTAAAAAGGGAGGCCTAGAAAAAATATTGGAAACTTGCATACTCCCAATCGATTCCCCCTGTGCTTTCTGCAGGGTCGCACCAAAATCCCATGCACAAGGGTAGACATTTCTAGTGGTTTGTTATCCCTTTCTAAATGTTAAGCTTTTGGCGGAACCTGTCACAAATCCCCCCAAACCACCCTAAACGGCAAAAAGTCTGAACCTGGTCACGGCTCACGGCGACCACGTGGACAGATGTCCTTGCATAGATGTCCGGGTTGGGCAGGACCAGTTTTTGCCGCCACCGATGCTTGGCCAGGCCTTCCATTGCTTGGGGAGGATCAAGCGCGCCACACCGGGAGATCCTCTTCTGTGGCTGGGGTCTCTGGTGACTGCAAGGCGGGCGAGCTCCACGGACCGCAGCCTGTAACTTTTGCTGCAGCTGTTGGAGAACTAGGCGACCCTCGGCACATGGCAGCTTTCGTTTTGAATCGAAGAAAAAAGAGATCTGGGGTGAAACATGTGGGTTTTGGCATCTTCTGCGACATTGTATAAGGGAATCCATTTCAAAGTGACAGCATCGCCATGGGAATGACAACCATGTAATCACAGTTTTGGGTTGATTTGCCACACGGGCTTGTGCCTCTTTGAAGACCCCATGTTTCGGCAGTTGTCCTTTTGGGCTCCACGTAACAAGGTTGGTACCCGGAACATCACCCAGCCAAGAGGAAACTCACTTCAGCTTGGCAACCAAAAGCTGACGATTAAATGCCAAAACACAAGGACCTCTTTAAAGGGGAAGCAACATGGGAGCCCAACTCCCCACACCCCATGTGGGTGAGGCCGGCACGCTCAGGGACCACACCAAGTAGATGGCCACCTGGCGCTGTCGGAGGCTTTTTTGGGGTGCGGACGCAAGCCCTGGTTTGGCCATAGTGTGTGGGTCTCAAAATGGGCAGGGGTCCCCTAAATAGGCAGGGGCTTTCATTTGCATCTCCATTTCCATAGCTCACATTAAGCGCCACCTCAGGTGACCCAAAGGCGTTTTAGGGCTAACAGCAATATCCAGGTTCGTCATCACTTGACCTGTTCGCAAATGAATAGCTATGGAACAAATAGCAGTTAGCCATTCACTGACGAGGGGCGTGGGCAGTCGGTCCCCTGGCATGAGTCCAGTTGCCGCATACAAGAAAGACAGCAGTTCGCCTCGGGAAAGTCGAGCAAGATGAACCCGTGTCATCTGTTGAGGGCATAGGTGATGGAGCCAGTCAGCCAGGTGATGGTTCTGCTAACGCTAAGATTGCAATTCTTGCAGAATGCAATTCTTGCACAAGCCAGTTTGACTTCTAATGCCCCTCGAAGTTGAGAGGGCCTGATCATGTGTCTTGACAGGACCTAAGTTCAAACCACCACTTACCAGGTAATCAAGCCAAGGCTCAGGAACTCGCCCAGTAGTGCTGTAGCTGGATAGCGATCCATAGCAAGCAAAACGGGGTCCACCAGTTTGAGAACAAGCTTTGAGCCTTTCTTCCTAGAGGCGGGGACTCAACCCATTGACCCTTGGACTCTCCCTTCATGGAGAGCCCGTTTGATTGCAAAAGGCCCCCAATGGCCTAATGGAGCAATTCGGTCACACCCTTGAGACCTGCCATGAGAGAAGCCCCCATCCCCCCCCCAGTTCTTGGGCGGTCAGGAGAAACCAACGCGCAACTGTATGGGGGAACCCTCCACAGCCTGTCAGATTGAAAGCCATGCAATAGGGTTTGCCTTCAAGATTTCAGGGACAAATTTTGGACGGAAAAAGGCTCCTAGAACCTTGGGGTAAAAAAGGGGGGGGCCAGTCTTGAGCGGACAACCTATCCGCATTGGGGCGTGGGATTTCGGACATCTTACATGGAGACCAAAAAGGGGGTCCCCCAAAAGAGGTTAAATAGGGGGACCCGCAAAAATGATGCTTTCCTTTGGCATCCCCCCCCCCAAACAAAAAAACAAAAGGTCAACAGGGTACCCTCAAAATACCAACACAAACACAGATTGAGGATTCCCTTCTTGGAACAGTCATTGATGATATTAGGGGTCCCAGATCCATGGGGTTTAGACCTTACCTCAGTTTATCTCAAATTATTTGAAATTATCTTATTTTCGCACCTAATGTGCAAAAAGATGCAAAAAATGCAAAAGGATGCAACAAATGCAAAAACATGCAACAAAATGCAAAAAGTGCAAACACATGCAAAATAGTGCAAAATATGCGAAAATATGCAAAAATATAAAAACATACAACACACGCAAATCTTGCCCACTCCTTTTCCAAATGCAGGTCCATGTCTGTCCAGTCACTTCTGTACGCATCTTCCACCATGCTCTTGATCAGAAGGGATTTCGGTTGATGATATATTCGGAACATCATTGATTGAAATTGGTGAAGCTGAAGGCAACGCGACGAACACACTGTTTGACATCATCACCGCCCCCCGATTGCTACGAGCCGATGCAATCAAGTCTAAGATCAATGCAGTAACAAAACAATGACCGACCATCATGCGTCAGCATTTTAACAAATATATTTATAAAATGCAAATGCAAAACAACAAAATTGCACGGCATTCATGAAGACACACATCATACAAATGACAAAAAATGCAGAAACAAACCCCAAACATGCAAGTTGCTTTCAACCTGACCTACATCTTCGAGATAATTCGAGATAGCCAAAAACCCCCAAATCTAGACCCCATGAATCCAGACCCCATGAATTGGTTAGGGAAACAGCCCAGATTTTGGGGTTCCCTGACTTTGAGCAGCACCGAGGCTTGGAAACAGGCCGGTCTGGCGCTCACGACGATGAGGAAGAGCGCCCTAAGCATTCTTGGCGCGGCCGCATGCGACCATCTCGACGGTCGACAAGCTTTGAACGGCGTAAAGTTGCAGGCGCTTGATTGTGCCTTCCCCCTTAAGGCTTCTGTGACCCGGCGCAGCACCCGGGAAGTAGAGGGCACAATCCCCTTCGCCCCCCCAAAATGGGAATCAGTTCTGTTGGTCAGACCTCCCAACAAAGGTAGATGGGATTGTTCATCCGCGGTTCCCCATGGAGCGGACTGGTCCTCTAACCATGACACACACACGACTATTTGTCTTCGCCCCTCCGAGGCATCGGCAGGAAGACCATGCTGGTGAAGTTGGGCAGGCCGCACACCATAGTGGCCTCAGCTTCTTTTGAGTTCAACCTACCAAGACGAATCCAGCCCGGCATCCACGGGGGGGCACTGGATTCCCCTTCAAAAATTGTAACTTGCTGGTGGCTCCTATTGAAACCGCCACTTCTGGCTGTGAAAGTCATCCCCTTTTAATTTCCTTTTAGGAACAATTAACAATGGGCTGTTTGGCAGGTGCTTGTATGCCTTCAGATCAAATCTCGAATTGGGGGTTCATCTGGCTAATTCTCGGAAACCAGCCTAAGGCCTTTGACCAGCTCCCTTTTGGCCTTGGCCATTCCAAAAGGGGGCCCTCTGGGTGATGTGTGCAAAGCAAAGATCAATAGTGAAGGGAGTGACAGAAGCTATTCCATTAACCAGCCTCAGAAAGACCTGGGCAATTTGTTCAAATTTACAAACGGGAAATACACAATTCCCCAAGCAAAAGCCTCGTGCGTGTTGCTAGCGACCCCAGGGCTCGATTTGGGACCTGCGCCGGAGAAATCAGAAAGGACTTTTTTTTTGGCCCGATTCACGACCCAAGGTCCATTTCCCAAATGGAGATTCCTCACATATGGGTTGCATTTTAATTTGGGACCCTTTGGTGAATATCATTTGGGTGGAGATTTACGCTCACCAACCACTCTTCACTGAGTTCTGTATCAAAAGACATAGCCATGTTTGGTGGTCCATGTAAATCTGAAGCTGTGAAGGGGAATGCTTGCCCAATTGCCATGGGGGAACCCACGCGGACGGCGAAAAGGGTGAGAAACAGTGGTCAAGAAGAGCTTGGATGCTTTGTCCAGCAAAAAGCATAGCTGTTTTGGTCATCTGTGGCATTGCAGAATTCAGTCCCAGAGTGCATTGGTCAGCCAAGAAGCAAGAAAGCAAGCAAGCCAGCAAGCAAGCAAGCAAGCAAGCCAGCAAGCCAGCAAGCCAGCAAGCCAGCCAGCCAGCAAGCCAGCAAGCCAGCAAGCCAGCAAGCCAGCAAGCCAGCAAGCTCGCCAAACAAACGAGCCAACCTGGCCCAAACACTGTAGCCGAACTATGCTGCAGTGATCCTCTCATCTGATCAAATCAACGCAATGACTGAATCAAAATGCAGGAATTGGTCCATCTACTTTCACCCCGCTTTTTTCAGGGTAGGCAAGAGCAAGTCGGGCAGCCTCACAACGGGAAACACGCGCCGTTTTTGGGGCTCGGTTTGGAGGACTTCCCGGGGCTCCTGACCAGCACGTCACCACCGGTGGGCTCCCGGGTGTGGCAAGGCCGCTGCAGCACCGCCTAACGACCAGGCAAAAAGGACCGAAAGCCAAGGGGGTCACCAAATCATATGGTTCAGTCTGTACATATATATATATATGTATGTATGGATTCCGAAATGCGTCTTCTATCTTTAACTCTCGATTGACTAATTTTCATGTACAATGCATGCTCATGATGAATGTTCAGCATTTATATGTGTATAATATGTATAAAGGTGTTTATGATGCAGACTGTGGGAGTACCGATTGAAGATATGATTCTTTTCTTCCATGGCGCAATTCATGAACAAACACTCATATACAAAGCAGATTCGCGTGGCTGTATGATAGGCTCTTGCCTGCTCTCATTCCATCTGTTTCTTCGTCCCCAGCTTAAAAACGCTGGGGGCCGTGAGGGGGTGGTTTCCGCTTAAACTGAGGGGGTGCCGTTCTCGCCTTTTGGGAATCCACAGGAAAAACGAACTGAACCCGGATTTGCATGTACCCATGGCTTGTCTCAGACAAGAACCTCAACTTTTGGCCGTGTTAGTCTTCCATGTATAATGAACCCCAAAGGCTAAACCCGGTGCAGAAAAAGGGGATCTTGCCTGGGGCTGAGCGAACCCACTAAAAGAGAAAATATGTAAAATCAACTTCCAGCCCCTGGGAGAAAAAGAAAACAATCAGGAGACAAATTCTTCCCCATACCGAGTTCCCTTGTCTGGGGAAACGGAGCGGTCTCCGGATATGTGGCGTAGCATTTTCTGGCATGCTGGGGGACAGGGGAGGTGGTGCTTAGGCACGTGCTTGTTTTTTCGTTGAACTGGGCTTCAAGTGACATCCTCAAAATCACCCAGGATATGTCAGAATTCTCTCACTCCAAAACTCTAAGTCCAATGGTTGGGAAACGCCACAGGAAAGGTGTCTCCAAACTTCAATCCTTTACACGAGATTGCAGGAGCAAACAGGCCGATTGTGGTCTTTCCCGTGCCAAAAAAACCAGCCATCGGCCTCAGTGCCACTTAACTCTCCATGATTGATCTATTATGTTGGCAACAAGCCTGTTCGGGTTGGCTTTGCGCCAACACGCCGCCCAAAAACGATACCAACTCCGGAAAAACACACACCCACACAGCCACTCACACACACAGACACACACACACACACACACACACACACACACACACACACACACACACACACACACACACACACCCACCCACCCACCCACCCACCCACCCCACCCACGCACCACGCACGCACGCACGCACGCAACGCGCACGCGCGCAGCGCGCACGCGCACGCACGCAGCGCGCGCGCGCGCGCGCGCGCGCCGCGCGCACGCGCACGCGCACGCGCGCACGCGCGCACGCGCACACGCGCACGCGCACACGCACGCGCACACGCACACGCACACACGCACGCACGCACGCACGCACACACGCACACACAGACACACATCACACCCCGTTGCAACCACCTCCGAAAAATCAAAGAGCACGTCACAATGGGACCTGAAGAGGGGAAGTGTCCTTTGGGGAAACCAACAAAAAATGGCCAAAAGGCACAATGCGGGTCTTTTGGACAATAGGGGGCTGCGCAGGATTGGTTTCCTTTTTGGTGGCTCTGAATGCCATCCAAGAAGGCATACCCTAGTTTTGCACACCTTCATGCGTTCTGGATGCTTCTGTGGTCTGCATTATCTGACGGTATAGTCTTCCAGCATTCCCATTGAGGCCAGTCCCCATTTTTGGCAGCTTGTAGCAACCTCCATCCTATTGGAAATGTGCTAAGAGCAGGAGACGGGGTCACCTGCGTCTCAACACACATCCTCAAGAAGATAAACCAACACAAAGAACGCCTTCGCCATTCCGGTGTCCCACCATGTCTCCCATCCGATCGTGGCGGCGCGGAGCAAATCGCCCGAAACAAGCACCCAAACCAAAACCTTCGGCGGACGCACAAACATCCCTCGTGTCGTTTGATTGTTTGGGTATCCACAGTGATTTCATTTCCCATAGGTGACCCCAAAAAACCCTTGAAACCCAAAAGGGCCATGGCAATTTGGGTGGTACTATAGTGGCTTGCCTGGGCTCCGCCGGGTGCTGTTTTCTAACACACCGCCCCGCGTCAAGGGAACCCGAGCGACGGGCGGCGCTCGGGGCGCTCAGGGCGGCGCCACGGAGATGAGGCAGGCGGCGCCCGCGGCCAGAAAGGCGAAGAGGTACCAGAGGTAGGTCTCGCCAAGGCCCGAGGGCGTTCGATGGGACTCACGTCCGATCGAGTGGATTGGCCAACAAAAAGTTTTGAAGCCTCTTTGTTTACCAGTAAAATGGTCTTCGCAAAAAGCTCTGAAAGTCCAGGAACTCGGGGAGTGAGTGAAACTAGTGGAAGTAACAGTTGAAGAGTCCTTCAGTGGGGCTTCTCATTGCTTAAACTTTCAACCCCAACCCAAAGAGTCTATTTCTCAGTAGTAAAATGCAGACATGTAGATTCTGCCAAATGTTGACCCGGTGAAACTCCAACGTGATTGTCCTAAGGAAAGGGGGCTGGCGGCCCGCTCATAGGGGAAAATGGACACCCTTGCCATATCTTGCCATCAGCAAGGGTCCGGGTGAAACCACTTCTTGGAGTTGATTGGCAAAACGAAAGCCCAAACTTCTTGCTTCCCACCAAAATTGTCTTCCCCAAAAAGTGCAAAGTGCAAGTTTCAGGAACTCAGGGAGAGTGTCAAAGTGATCGAACACCCAACCAAACTTTCAAATGAAGTTGTTAAGAAAGAGTTCCAAAGGGAATGTGCCCCAGCAACATGCGCAAGGGGTGGGCTTCCAATCGGTTGCAAATGGGACGAGAAGGTTGCGGGTGCTCCCTAACCTGATTGCCATTTGGCTGTCCTTTTGGGGTAGGTCCACCACCCACCTATTTTAGTGGGGATTGGGATGTTCACTGGGGGCCCTGAACATTTGCTGAAGGAACCCCAAAAACCGGGCAAAATTCCTCTGGTGGCTTCTGGGATTCCTTCTGCTCTGGCACCTTCAGTGTACGGTTTGGCAACAGATTTGTCGATTCCGCGCACACTTTTAGAAAGGGGCCGGAAAGGATTTGTGTGCTTCGTGCCCTTTGATGATGCGCCCCTGTTTTCTCGGTTGCTTTCTGCTCCCCTTCTAAAAGTTAAACTTTTAGTGGTTTAATGAAAAATCCCTTAGTTGGCAAAAAGTCAAAGTCCTAACATCCAAGCAACATGCAACGAACTTTCGCAGAACTTGGTTGTTTCGTCAGGTTGGTTGTTTGGTCGAAACAAGACTTAGATGTGTATGTCATGGCTTTACTTTGCCGGCCATTCAAATCCCATGGGCCGTTTTCGCGGGATGAGAGTTCTTGATTGCGTTGCTGGCTAAGGCATGCACTGGGGCTCCAGTGTGCTCGCAACTGCGGGGTGGACCTGGCTGTCAATCAGGCAAAGCTCAGTGAGGAACGCCCAGTTCCATCAAGCCCTGCTTTCGGACAGGCCCTCGCAGAGGGTCTCTCCTTGAGAGGGGGGTCTGGCCGACTTTTTGGAGAGAAACTTGGGGGCACTCGCCTCTCCAAAAAGTCGGCCAGACCCCCCTCTCAAGGAGAGCCCCTCTGCGAGGGCCTCTCCGAAAGCAGGGCTTGGTGGAGCTGGGCCTGAAGGAGAGATTTTCGTACTTCGCAGCCAGCCAAGCCGCTCAGCGCAACTCGCCGAGAGATCCTGACTTTTGGGAGAGCCCCTCGCGCAGGAACTCGCCGAAAATCATTGAGCCTGTCTGTTGGATTTCTCGCCGAAAACTTTCTGGCCTGCCAGCCAAATTCCTCGCCGAAAGAATTGCTGATCATTGCAGATCCGCCGCCTGCGTTCCTCACTGAGCTTTGCCTGATCGACAGCCAGGTCCATCCCGCAGTTGCAAGCACACTGGAGCCCCTGTGCATGCCTTTGCCAGCAACGCAATCAAGAACTCTCATCCCGCGAAAACGGCCCATGGGATTTGAATGGCCGGCAAAGTAAAGCCATGACATACACATCTAAGTCTTGTTTCGACCAAACAACCAACCTGGCGAAACAACGAAGTTCTGCGAAAGTGTTTTAACAAAGTGTTTGCACGAACATTTGGCCGTGGGTCAAAACCAACCACCCGTTTTAGTCTATTTTAGTGGGGATTGGACTGTTCACTGGGGGTACAGGATTTTGACCCATGGCCATCTCAGCAGTGCCCGGAACCTCTTTTCAGTCCCGATGCTCCCGCTGGGAGTCCAGCATGCAGGTGGCCAGGCACCCGGTAGACGGCGCCAACACCTGCCGAAGGGCGGGTGAACTCGACGTGGTTCAGGGAACCCTTGGGCTGGTAAGGGGCCTTTTCATGGGGGGGAGGGGGCGTATTTTCGTATTTTGACGCCCACCCATGCAGTTTTGGGCAAAGCATAGGTCACCAACCAAAAGCAAGGGGCACGCAAGAAAGGAATTGAGGGATCCCTAGAAAGGAACCCTCTAGAGTATTTGGTCGCAACCTCGGTTTTCGGTCGCTATGATTTGCCCGTGTTTTGTTTCAAGCTGGGAATTTCGAAAGAAACAAAAAAGAAAAAAAGTGGTACTAAAGTATCGATCCTCAAAGCAAACCGCTCCAAGGATTGAAAAGGTCAAGCTGACAGTGCACGTGAAACAAAGACAGGACCTGCTGACCGCTTGCCGTTGCCTTTGGTGGTAGGCTGCTTTCCGGAACCGGATGAGGTAGGCGTTCGATTCGCAAGCTGTTCAGCGTCTGTCTGAGAATCCGGACAGCCAAACCACCGGGCAAACTACACTAGCGGCTGCCACTATGGCAAAGCCTTGTGGCGAGCCTTCCAGCAGAAGTCTTAGAACCTTTGCCGTTGACTCGCTGGCTCGGTTCAACAAGGCCTCCCGGTCATGGTCTCCCAATTTGATTGCCTGAGGCCAGGGGGAGATATGCCTGGAGGTTCTGGGCGCGAGCACTCCGACTTGCGGCTGCGCCTTTTCAATTGCCACCGGGGATGTCTTTCCCCCTGGAAAATCGCTCCTTTTCATGAACCGAAGGAAAAGAGAAAGGAATTATCATGGTGCATATTTGGTGTGTAGTCTGTTTGCTTGGAAGTTTTCTTATATACTAAGCATGCCAATCCAGCCTGTGCACAGCTTCAACGTCAGCAACCGTGTGGCCTTCAAAGAAAAATACAAACTGACCCACCCCGTGTTCCAGCCCACCTCCGTGCACCGTCAAGGGCAGGCCAAGTAGGCAGAAGGCGCCCAACGCGTACTGAAGCCTCGTCACTTTCGAGTCCAAACTGGGAAATGATCCAAAAACCAAGACCTAGTCCCATTCTACTACTATTACTGCTTTGATAGATAAACCCCACAAACACACCCCAACAACCCCCCAGTGGGTAGGTTGACTTTTCCATTGGACACATGCACGCCTTTCAAACGAAGCTGGAGGTTTGGTGTGGGTATGGCTCACAAACCAAAAAAAGAAGAATCCTCAAGTGTGGGACCTTCGTCATGGGGCCCGAGCGCGCTATGTTTTGCCGAGAAACCTGGTCTTCCAGGAGTGCGCGCCCAAATTGCATGCTAAAGCTGTTCAAGGACAAACAAACACCAGACGACTGACTCGCCAAATAAAGCCTGGAGGCGAAGGGACAGTCCCCATCACACAGAGTTCAATTGATTGCCCATTTCCTGAGCTGAAAGGAATGGGTGAGTTTCAAAGACTCCCTACATGCTGGTGAGCGGGGAAACAATCATTGTCCTCAAACAATTAAAGTCCATGTTGACCCAGGATGAATCAATCGGCTGATTAGTAGGGATCACCTGGCGACCCCACCTCCGTTTTTGCTGTGTATGTTTTTGGCGACCTGTTTTTTTTGGTTGGATTTGAGTGCGAAAGGACATCAGCTCCATTTGGGGCTAGGGGTCATTTTTGGACACATAGCCTTCCCACGTTGCCCTGGCGCCTGCGTGAGGGTACCTGGAGGATCAGTTTCCGCAAGCGCCCTGTCAGGTGCCATGGCGACACGGGAGGGAGGGTAATGAGAATCCCAGAGGATTAGGGCCCAACCAAAATGGTGACTTGTCTTATGAATTCCCTTCAAAATCACAAACAAACATATAGGTACCCGCAAACCAAAAAGACTGGCTGCTTTTGATCAGGGAATTCCCCCCCCCCACTTTCGGGTTCAGACCACTTTTGGAGGGGCCCTTACTCTTCCCCCGAAAACTTCGACGGGTTCTGCCAATCCCTGAGGCCGTCGCGTTGAGGAGATCTCCACGCCAGAGACCTCCAGGTGAAACCGCGCGAGTGGGCTTTGGATTTGATGAAACCCCCTAAGGGCTTTTGGTTCCCTTTGGTTGGTGTCGTCTTGGCTTCCCTTTAAAGAGCTGTGGTGTCGTCTTGGCTTCCCTTCAAGCAAACTTGCGGTGAGTCTTTGCAAGCCAAAGTTGAGGGGGTTTGTTTTGGGATTGGGCAACCGGGCCCCCGCAGTGGGCGGTGTTTGGTATCTTGACAAGGAAAAAATGAAAATGCTACAAATTGGCCAAATACCACCAAAAGCAAGGATTTGTGCCTTTCTCTCTTTTATTTATTTTTTTTTGGGGGGGGGGTTGCTTGGGCAACAGGGCCCCCACAATGTGTGGTGTTCGGTTTCTTTCGTAGCAAGCAAAAATGTGCCAAATTGGAAGGGGGGGGTTATGATTGGGCAACTGGGCCCCCACACAATCCCTCGTTTTTCATAGAAGCAGGTTTCTTAGATTCTTTGTAGGCCAAAATGGGGGGGGGGGTTGAATTGGGTAACTCTCCATAATGGGCCTGTTGTTTGTTTCATTTGCACCCCCCGAATGGCGCTTCTTTTGCATGTTGGGGCTTTGTCGGAGAACATGTATGAATACTTGACAATGCCGCTAGCAAACAAGAGGGGCCTACACAGAAATTTGTCAGTGGCTCAAGAGGCATGATGTTTACTTGGGGAATCTTTGGTGGATATCGTTTACATGGGGGATGTTTGTCCAATAACCACTCTTGAGAGGGTTCCATAGCCATTTGAAGGATCCCGAAGCATCCGGCCTTGATCGACCTAGGCGCCTACCAAGATTCCCGAGCCGGGCAGGGGAATGCAGGCCCTCTGCAAAGGTCTTGGTTTCTGCAACAACCCTGTTGGCACCCACCCACCCCTTGTTTCCTCCACAGCATTCAACGCTTTTCTGGGATTTTCTGAAACTCTAGTGGACAGCTGTAAAACCTTGCGCAACTGAACACTGGCATCCCATCACCAGCCCGAATTCGGATTTGTTTGACGCGGTGTCTGCATCAGCATTCGGGAAAATGAAGTGTGTGGTGGCCACTTGCACCATTCTTTCGAGGCCAGCGGATTTGAAAGCATCTTTGTGGCTATTCTCCGTGCAAAACCTTTAAGTTGTCCGTCCTGAGTGGCAGCATTGATGTCTTCCCAAAAGATGAAGGGCTCCAGATCCAACCAAATACCAAACAAGATATGGCAACAGGAAGCCTCAACCTTCGCATGCAACATGACCGCGTTCAACGGGCGGATTTGTTGGTTGTTCATGGGTTCGGGATTGCTTTCGGCTACTGGAAGTTTAATTTAGCCGAAGCCTATTTCGTAGTGTACCATGAAACTGAACTTTGTGGAATAACCGCACGAGTGGATCAATATCCCCTACTGCCGCGCGGGATTCTGCTGTGCAACCCCTCTCGCAGTGGCAATTTGGTGAGTGAGCCCAATGTCATCCCCTTTTTGCCACTAAGTGATCATAGTCAACGTTCTATCCCGAGCCTACACCTAGGATTTAGAGCTCTTTCTACCGTCATCTTTGTACACACCTCATATTCGGCGCATTTCGACGTGACCGCCTAGAAAGGAGATTTAGTTCCTGCCTTCAACTTGATCAGGAAACCCTCAAACACGGCACGCCCAATTTCTTCCCTTGCATCAACAAAGGGTGTCAGTTGTGGGGGGCGACTGGACCTTACTTTCTCCTTTACGGGCCCAAAGATAGGTCGGCGAAACACTCGACCTCCACAAAAATGGAAATGGGGTACAGTTCTGAGGCGTCCGCAATAACAGACTTGTCGGACACGCTCCCCAGGATGAAAACGTTCAGCCCGAAGTGGACCAGCACGATGAGCCTCGGCTTATTGAAACGCGTGCCGCATGCCAAAGGGCACGCCTGCAGCACTTGGTGCTCAGGACTGGGATTTGCTCATTTAATTGGGCAAAATGTCCAAACCCCGTTTGGTCCTACCCCCCCCCAAAACAAAACCAAAGACGAAACTTGTAAAAGGCTCCCTGGGTGTGCGTAGAAAGTCTCGTGTGTTGCCAAAAAAGTCGTCCACTGGGACTCCTTGAAGCCAACCTGGGCCACAGAAAAGTTGCACCCCAAGCATCTGGGCCAAAGGGCAACCGGTCGGGTTCTAAAATTCCGTGACCTTGGAATGCGAACCCAAGCCCGAATGATTCCGAGGAGCGGACGAATCAGAACGCCCAGTTGGGTGGCGGCGGAAGCAATTCAATCATGATAAATGGGGGAAACCCTTATTGGGATGGTTTTAAAGGGAAGCCAACAGAAAAACCATGCGCTTTTTTGAAAGTTCTCTAGCTTTGAGATGCAGCATCCGAAAGGAACCCATACTTGAGAATCTCTTCAACGGTCGCCCAACCTGGATTGCATTGAGTTGTCCGCCTCTCCTCTGGAGGATTCAGGGGCACATTCGGGCCTTGATTCATCTGCCAGGTAAACTAATTTGCAATGAGCAAGCCACAGTTGATGCCGGGAGAAAAAGAAAAAAAACACTCAAGTCCATGCAAACACAACATGACGGATTGAGGTAACCACTACAGAGAATTTCAGCCCCAGCTACCCTTAGAGTAGATGTAGAGAACTCCACGGAACTGCTACCTCTTCCCTGCTCCTCCCTTGTCCTTGCTAATTGTCCTTACCCGGGCGCAAGTGCATTGCCGGGCGAATCCGCCACCCACTCAAAGAGAGAAAGAACTTGACTGCAGTGTCCTGGAAGACATGTTTCTATTGTTCCGCGATGGACTCCTAAGGGAATGAATCACAGAGAAAGCGAAAGCATGCCTAAGCATAAAGGTGCCACTGAACAGGATGAAAGATGACTCATCGACGCTGCCCTCTTCGGAAGATCACATGGGATGATAAACTGGGCGTGTCTTTCTAAGGGACCCCCCCAAAAAAAGAGACACAAAACAAAAACACCAAAAAAACACATGGCGTTTCTGTTGGTGTGGCTTTAAAACCAAACGACGGCTCCCAATAAAAAGCCAACATCAATGGGAAGGTGTCCTCCAGTTTGGATCCGAGGACCGGACCCCACCAGGGCCGTCAGCGAGACCGGGCCGACCACTGCCGGCGCCGGCTGAAGGAACGCCATCCCTCGACTTCCCCGTGCGACCGGTTCGAGTGCCAGGGGATGAGTCGCAAGGACCCCGACTCAAAAACTCAAAAACCCTCCCCGAGTTGGTTTTCCTGGAAAAGAATCCCCTTCCGGTTCATTCACAACACCCTGGGAATGACCCCTTCGGTGGTACTTGTGATTTCGGGGGGGCACCCTGTGGGTCGAACGAAAAAGCAAAAGGCGAGACCAAAGGCGTTGAATTTCCCGGAGCTATGGAATACCTAAACAAGGTGCTTCAATACACTCCCTCACTTTATCCGGTTCAACACACTGACCCATGTTCAAGGGTTCGAAGGAACCGTTTCTCAAAATTGGGTCACATCCAAGTGGTCGCATCTCCCTTCAACAAGGGGCTCGAGCTGTTTCTTTTGGCAACATCCATTGGCTCCGCCGGTCTCACTGTGGCGTTGCCTGGATTCCCAACCCATTGGCTCCCTGAAATTGGTTGGATGTGGCTGCTTGCTTTATGCGTCGTTGCCCTCGGCGTTTCCTTTTCTGCGATTTTGTGGACCCTCTACAGGGGACGGGTTTTCTGAATGAGGCTGGCAACTTGTGTGCATCCACTAAAATCCTGAAATGTGGTAGATTGGTTTCTATCTAGATTAAATGAGCGATAGAGATCGCTCAAACAGCTGACAACTCGAGGAGTCAGGGATGCAAAGCATCATCTTCGCGGCCCTGCGACAGGACTCGCTTCCCAACCCCAAATCCAGCCCAAAACAACTCTTTTTGACTAAAGTACGTAAATAAAGCCAATTCCGTTGGATCTCCTCTATTCTACCACGTTTGATTATATAGTCATAATTTAACTCACGATCATTACAAAGCACGAATATACCAGGTCAAATTTAATGTTTATTCAAACCGTACTTCAACAATAGTGAGATAATTATTTAAGATTCATTCACTGGTCCAAATGTTTCGTTTCAGTTGTTTCACCCAGCCCAGTGACCGACCCCGAGCACCAAGGAAACCTTCTTGCGGGGAACCCGCGAAGCAAGGGAACAGGGTGACACTGAACAGCCGGGAAACAGCACACCTACTGGCTGTGTCTTCTTTTAGGGGACCCTCAAGCCTTTTGGTTTCCCTTAAAAACAACCCAAAAAAGGGTACGCACAGAAATAGACACACCCACTAAACATCGTACAAAAATCATCAAGCAAAGGCTGCCCAGCAAATGTGCTGTCAGGGCCGGGCGAACAAAATGCACCTTGAAAAGCCCACGTTCTACTCGCCATATGGGTTGTCAAGAGGGCTACACTCCAAAAAGGTACATAAAGATACACACGCAAACTTGTCCTTCTAACGAGGGACGGAACCCGCTTGTTGGTGTGAAAAGGGTGGTTAAGCACATCAAACTGCAGCTCCCTATTTCAGGGGAAATCGGGCCTGCGTTTGAACTCAGAGAGTTCCTTGGTACCTTATGTGCTAAGGGATCACAAAGGGTTAAATTATATCTTCACAAAGGGACCCTTAGGTTGCATGTTTCTTTAAGCGAAAGCGGAACGTTCATCACATGTTTGCGCTGACCCTCGTGGCTTGCCCGCCACTCTTTGATTGTGAATAGGGGTGTAAGTCCAAACCGCTTAAAACCCATTTTGCAAAACAAGCCAAACAAGAAAAACAACAACGACCAAGTACACTTGCGCGGGAAGAAGTATTGGAAGCAGCATTGGATGGCATTCTTGGCAAAAAAAAAGGAACCTAAGCATGTGTCATGGGTCCGAATCTTGACGTACGTACTTGTCCAGTGGCCAATGGGAAAAGATGGAACAAGGACACCCTAGTGCAAGGGAAACCCGTCTCAACAAGTCAGGCGAAAAAATATGTGCGTCTTTTGAGGGTACCCTTTGTAGGTTGGGTTTTAAAGGGAAACCAAAAGGAAACAACCATAATTGAATCTGGGGCTCCCAATTGTTTGACACGCGCGCACAATTACACAAAAGCTTGAAGACGGCGGAACTGGGCTAACACACAATGATTGGTCGCCTGCGTCCGGCCGGCAAAGACAACTGCAAAAGCTGCGTCACAGGCCCGGCCTTTTCTGCTGTGGGGCTGTGCCCCCTCTCTGCGCTATCAGATGTCCCGCAAGGGTTTCCCGAGCCGTTCTTCGGCTGCGAAGGAGCGGACAGATCCGCAACAGGTGCGCCAAGGCTTCTGCAGTTGGGACCGTTCCATCCACATACCCATCAACGAAACCCCTTTAAGAGGAACAGGTCTGTTGCAGGACACCCCTAGGTGAGGTTCCGCCCCGTAGTTTGAGACACAAGACAAGAATCACCCAGCGATTCTGGTGCTGATGCGTCTTACTTCTTATGGGCACTGGCCAGCCCAAAGAGCTGCCCCCCCCTGCAAATTCCCATATGGGTGTGTTTCTTTTTGGGGACCCGCCAACAGTCTACGTAATAACAACATATGTGTACGGGTGTGGCTTTTGTAAGCGACCCCCCCAAGTGTGTATACATATACATATATAGAAATATGTATATATATATATATATGTGTATATATATATACATATATATATATATAGTGTATACACCTATATATATATATTTAATGTATGTATATTCACATGGTGGTGCTCCTCTTGGTGTCCCTTTGAAACCACAGAAAAACAATAAGCGTCAAGGAACAGACCCATTTTTTGATGCTCCCGATTTGCTCGACATTTCAGCTTGGCCTGGGGTCCCCAAGCCACCAAACCAAAAAGGGGAGAAAGTGCCTCTCGGGTTGGAATCCGCTGCCAGCACGGGAACCACCACTGTTTTTTTTGGGAAAAAGCAGTTGTTGGGGCATGCTGGTTGTGATTTTCTGGGCTCTGAAAACACAAAACAATAACAAGCCCTGCAGATCCAGTTTTGTCCCAGATTCCAATCCAACAGGGCGCAAGAGATCTCCCGTTAAAACATCACTGGACCAACAATAACCGTTCTGTACCCCCCCAACTGCTTTGTCCCATGTCCAAAATTACAAGTACTGTCCAAAAAGCCCTGGTTGGGGAGGTGCTGGTTTTGGTTTCCCTCTCGGCAAAGTCACAAGTATGGGCTGTTTGGCACCCAGATGTGGCCTTTAAAAGAGCGGTTCGAGTACTACCTTTCGGCGCCTTTGTCTCAAACTGGGGCGCTGTCTTTTGGATTTTGCAAGGGCAAAAGACTTTCTGGCCAGGGATTACCCCTGTTTTGAGAACCCGGCGAGGACACAGGTTGATGCCCAAAGTGTTTCCATCAAGTCCACGACCGGTAGCTTCATTGCTCTCTCTCTCTCTCTCTTTTTCTTTTGGCGCGCGCTATATCCGGTCTCGGAAGGGGTTCGGGATCCGCCGGATTTCGGCCTGGCAGAGATAGAAAAGCGAAAGCCAAAACGAGACGAGATCTAAATATCGGATTGGCCAAACAGCCTAAACTTGTTGTTTACCACGAAAATGGGCGTGTCATTTTTGCGGGGATCAGTTCTTTGGATGGTATTAAAAGAGAACCCAAAGGAAACCACCCATTTCGTGGGTTCCGATTCCTTTGAGACAAAATGAAACGGCCATTCCCAAAAAAGCACGGGGCTCAGGGTGCCGCCATGGGATCGAGACTGGCATTTCTGCGGGGAAATGAAAGGAAGGGGAGGTTGCCACATTTGGAGGGTGGAGTCTGAGAAGTGGCAACTATCCAGTTCAAAGTACTTTTTGGAAGAAAAACAGACGGAAGAACCAACAACACTCCAAACGGATCCATCCCCTTAAGCCCCAGGAACTTGAAACCTGTGGTTGCTACGCGCCCGAATGTCCACAAATCAGCTTAGATGGTGTGCCCAATCCCAAGCTTTCGTCGATTCCCCTCTTTGTGAAAAAAATGGATGGGCCCCTCATGTCCACCCCCAAAACCAGTAGACTACCAACCTTTGTCAGTTGCTAATGTGGATGGGAACCCAAAAATGGCGTTGGTGTTCCTCTTGGAATCCTATAAATCAACCTAAAAAGCCACTTTTACGCGATACTCATCCACTACAAGATTTGACCAGGTGAAAGACCAACTCAGTTTTTTGGCCGGGCACCCGCTAGGATACTCACAAACAAACAAACAAACAAACAAACAAACGAACAAACGAACAAGCAAACAAACAAACAAACAAACGAACCAGCAAACAAGCAAGCAAGCAAGCAAACAAACAAACAAACAACAAAAAAACAAACACGAAAAAAGAAAGAAATAAAAAGAAACACACACACACACACACAAAAAAAAAAAACAAGCAACCAAACAAAAACCAAAACAAACAACAAACACAAACAAAAACAAACAAACAAAAACAAACAAAAAAACAAACAAACAAACAAACAAACAAGCAAGCAAACAAGCAAGCAAGCAAAGAAAGAAAGAAAGAAACAAACAAACAAACAAGCAAGCAAGCAAACAAACAAACAAACAAAGCACACACATGCATTGATCAGACTTTCTTGCCAATGGATTTGTTCAAGGGACAACTCGGAGAAAACAAGTTGAACAAAGAAAGCCAGGCCTCTAAAACACACACACACCGATATAAGAAGTTGTTTTTTATTAGTACCTGATGTGGGCATTGTGTTTAGGTGGGGACTCAAGCCCACCAACCAACGTTGGGGTGGTTCCGTAATAGAAAGAACAAAGCCATGAGGCTGTGTGTGAAACAACAGGGGATCCTTTCAAACTGCACCCCCTGAAAAACAAACACAAACACATATGAGCAGCGCCGAAAACCCAATGGCTTTTGGTTCTAGCCTGCTTGCAAAGGCTTCTAGGCCGTACGTTCACTTCCAACTCCAAACGCAGGATGTCAACATGTGTTTGTGTTGCTCATCATTTTAGTCGAGGGCAAAAATGTAAGTTGATCCCAATCGTTAGACAAACCTTGGGACCCAGGAAAAAGACCACCTTGTTTTTGTTTTTTTTTGAGGGGGTTCCCCTGGTTTGCGACCCACCCATCATTCCACTCGCCTTCAGCAGCACTGCTGCCACATCCTTCCCAAAGCGGAGCCGCTCGAAGCTGAGGCACACGCCGGCCAGGTCCACGTACAAAGACCTGTGAGCCGTTCGAGCCTCGTTGGGAGCACGTTTTAGTTTGGGGATGTTCCATTGTTTTAATAATTGTTATTATTGCGATGATTATTATTGTTCTTATTATTGTTATCATTATTATGAGTATCATTATAATAATTATTAGTTATTATTGTTATCAATATTTTGTTTAGTACTATTATGATCATTCCTACAAATACTTTTACTACGATTAATACTATTATTATTACCATTATGTTTACTATTATAATTACTAGTACTATTAGTATTATTATTATTAGTAATTACCATTACTATTACTATTACTATTACTGTTGTTTTTGTTATGATTCTTCTATTTTTCACGCGTCTTTGAAGCATTCGGGACCTTGTTCGTCCGTGTTGCGGCACGCAGTCCATCTATGTTTGCTCAAGCACGAAAACATGTTCTCTGAAATGGATCGGCACGAAGCTGCGTGCCATCCTAAACAAATGCCGATCAGCTGGAAACACTCATCCTTTATTTGACGCGCAGACATCCCGGGAACAAGTCTTTTCTACAAATCAACCATGCAGGAAACCGCTGCCTCCAGCCTCCTGGCAAATGCCGCTGGGAAACAAACGCCAACCGGGCCATGGAGTTCGAAGGAAGTACTACTGTACCAAGCGCGCGGGAGAAACATACACGCACACACCATGCCGCGGAAAAGCAAGACTGGTTCCTTACTCGATGTGTTAGTCAGGGTCGGACTCAACGGCCAAAAGCTGGGCAAATGGCGGAAGGAAATGGGGACTCAACCCTCAAGATGCTTCTCCCACCCGAAGCAACTCCCCAAACGACCAGCCAGCAAGTTCGGAACACATTTTCCGCAAACAGTTCATTAAAGACTCAGCAACCTTTTGGTCCCAAAATTTGTCTTTAAATGGGGGGCCCGCAAAAATAGCGGCTTTCCGTTTAGGTCTGGCACCCGGAAAAAAAGACATACCAAAAGTCGTCCTTGGCCGCAGACCCGGACTCAAGCCTGCCGCGCCTGAAGAAACTGGCCAGCGCCCTCTCGAGCGCTACCCGGCGTGCCTGCGGATGGTCTGCAAACTGGGCGTGGAACCCGTCCGAGTGATGGAAGGCCATGTCTGCTTTTTGTGGGGAAGCCAAGGAAAGCAACCTTCTGGGGTGAAGGGGGCTTGGCAACTTGTGGTTGGGTGTTTGATCATCCACTTGAGGCTGGGAGCACGCCTGTCACCAGCCCAGACAATTTTGGCGGTTTGACTGCATCCCCCTGCAGGTTTCTGGTATGTGGAAAGATCTACGGCATAGTGCCACGTCAGCTTTCAGGAAGGTAGAACAAGTTGAAAGGTTGATCGCAAGTGGGAGAACATCTACGCCTTATTGAGGGACTTTTTGGTGGCGGTGGAAGCAAAGCGAAAAGGGGATGATGGTGAATCTTTTTGACCTGGAGATGCCGCAGGCTTTTGCTGGTAGGATGACATTCCAAGATTGGCCCGCCGCTGCTCCCAGATCTCAAGACCATTGCTGGGCTGTAGGCGGCATGGTGCGCCATCCACAGTGATATACGCGGCCCAACTCGTGCTGAGACGGTGTGAGTCCGCGACTTGACAGGAGGCATTTCGTAAAGCTGATGGCTCCTGACCCGCTTCAATTCCTTGGGTTTTTTGTTTACCCGGGGCTTGTCTCAATGCCAAGGTAAAGATAGAAACCCTGATCTCTGATTCTAAAGTGGGAGTCAGCAAGGCTTATGTGGAAGTTTTTTGGGATTAGCATTTTGGGATGAACATGTGGCTTTCAAGCTCCGCCCAGATGGCGCCAAGGTGTTGTTTCATCTGTTTGCAGAAAGCTCTACAAAGGGGATTCTTTCATAACCCAAAGGATCTCGCGCATTGCCTTTGAACAACCCCGCCGCTCCAAAACCAAGGATGTGGAATCCAGCAAAACTACATGTTGTGGAAAACTATAAATGGCAAAAACATGTTGTGCCAACAGTCCCACAAGTCAGGACATTCCAATGAGAAGCACAGGTTGCAAATAATGCGCCAACTTACATCCAACGCCAGGTTCCCTATTAATATGTCCCCTGAAAACATCACCCCTACCAACGGCATGGGTCCAAAAGCGGTAAGTAATTTACGAAAATGAAGAATCGGGGCCGCACCAACACAGGACAGCTTCTTAGAGGCTCTCGGATTGGTGTGTTGGAGATGAGGGTCGGTGTTCGAGCCACGTCATCCTTTCTTCTCCGTTTTGCCATGTCGGGTCAGCGCAAACAACCTGCGTGCTCCAGTGGACGGAGACCGGCGAAGCCTGACATCAAGCAACAAACGCAGTTGAACAGGTGCAGCACAAACGACATAATCAGCACGTGACACGCTGGCACGAGTCAGCATAACCGGGTGGGGCCTCATCTGAATCTGAGCAAGTGGTTTTGGGCTCACCGGAGCACGCGACGACTCCAGACGATTCTGGTCTCACAGGAGCGTACTGCGCGTGCCGTTTTGAGCGGTTTTGAGCGTCACGTGCTCCTGTGAGACCAAGACGGCAGCGTGCCAAAAACTGCGCCCACACCAATGCTTGCACCCCCCCCACCCCCCGCCGCGTGGGCTTTGGAGCTGGATTGTGTGGCAGGCGCGCTCTTTTGAGCGATTTTGAGCGTCACGTGCTGTGAGACCAGGACGGCTGCGTGCCAACAACCCAAATTGGCACGCGAATGCGGGTGCGCCTGCCACATCATCCAGCTGCAAAGCCCACATGGTGGGGGAGGGGTCTGGTAAGCAAACCGCTCAAGTGCCGCTTCACGTGCCAATTTGGCGAGGCTTGGGCACAGTTTTTGGCACGCAGGGAGGACCCTTAACTTATACCAAAAAAACAACCACCCTTACACCTGGCCTGCACCACACCAAAACCTCCACAGCCTTGTTGAGCCCACACTTGCCCTGCACCAGACCACCCTGCAGAACATTAAGCATGGATGGGAGGCTTACTTGCGTGTGCGAGACTCGTACGTTGCGTGCGAGACTCGAGCGTTTCGCCTGGCGGGAGCATTACACGCGTGGGGCGAGACCCACGAAGACTTGCCCAAAGTAGCGCGCCTGCCACAAAAAGAAGCAAAAGACACTCGCGGGCGAGACCAAAATCACGTGCACCTGCGAGCTAAAAATTCACATGCGCCCGCGAGGCCGTGACCGCACAAGTGGGGCCGTAGCCATTTGGCCAAAGACTGCAGGACACTGTAGGTCCGGCGGCCGGGCGCTGTAGATCCGGCGGCCGGGCGCCTTAAAGGCAGCCACACGCCGTTGCTACGGCTTTGCAAAAACCTGGATCCAGAGCCGATTCTTGGAGAAGGCAAGAGCACGCGCGGGAGGGCTAGGTCCCAGGACCCTCATGTCCGAAGTCGGGTTGCCATCTATGCTGTTGGATCCCGCTGGCAGAAAGTCGAGCTCTCTGAGGCCAGCCCAGGCTCATCGGCGACCTCTGGACCAGGCGCCAACGGACGACATTGGGTGGACCGGGTGTGCAAAACACTCAGGACTTTGCCTGCCCAGCCCGACCTGCTGGGAGGCCCCTGAGCCCAGGCGCTCATGGCTCCAAATAGGAATTCTTTCCGTCGCGTTTGGCGTTGTAGTTTGGTGTCTGAGTGGTTGATGACATTTCTTCCCAGTTCATCTTCATGGGCACTGGTCACATAGATAGTTTAGACAACCGATGTCTCCCGGCCCGAACCGCGGCCCGCCTCGTCAATGTCACCGTGAAGCGATACTTGGGGCTGCGTGCCTGAAGTTGCTTCTCCAAGATTTAGATACCCCGTTTCCGAGTTTTGGGTGTAGACTTGCGAGGGCACCCATGGTAGGGTTTCAAGGGAGACCCACTGAGGTTGCGAGGGATGGGCTCGGTTTACCCATGAAGCATTGTGGGAACCTCAATGAAAAGGTCCCAAAACCATGATGACCCAAAACATACTTATACGTATTTTTGGTTCCTAGCCCAACCTGATTTACATATTGTGTACATACTGACATACGCAACTTTACACATCTTACTTGGCCACCTTTGTTTGGTTGTGTTAAATAGGGGTATAAGCACAGTAAGCCCCGTTTAGGCGGTTGATACCCCCACTTATAACCGAAGAATGGCGGCCAAGAAATAGAAACTGACCCGTTGGGTTGTAGGCGTGTTTCGGGTTTTAGCCCTGGTTAGGCATGATTTCCAGGAGGTAGGATGTGAGGTCGGAACCCCTCAATGAGAGCATCTTCAAGCCTTGGGACTTTGCCAAGGTTCAACCCAGAATGAATCTCAACATGTTCTGCCACGATTGACGGTCAACCCGGGCTAAACATGCAATTTAATGTCGGTTTTCTTCTTTCACTCTTTTAGCCAGGGGCGACACATTTAACGTTTAGATGGCTGGGATGTTCTCGAGAACATGGGGATCCATATCAAAGAAGCCAACTACAAGAAATCCTGCAGCCTCGGTGGAAACGGCTGACCTTGAGTGAGGGCCGGGCTCCTTAGACATTCCCCGGTTTGTCTTGGAAAAACGACTCCTGAAAGGGGTACGGATAAAAATGCGTCGCCTGTGCTTGGATCTGCCCGAGCTACTGATGGTGAGTTGAGGGCCTCCGCTGCAACACTAGTCACCAATCTCCCGCCAATTAGGGCAAGCTTCTAAGACTTGAAAATGGGTGTTCCTCAAAAAAGCAGACCCACAAATCTGTGCTGCTCTGTTCTGTTTTCCCTTTAGAATCCTCCAGAAAGGGGTCACCACAATTATGGTTCAACCCAATCAAAGTGGGCCCGTCGCCTTGGACAAAGCTGCAAAAGCAATCGGAAGTGGTCCCCCCCAAAATGGATAGCGTCCTGTTGGTGTCCCTTGAGAACTGACCAAAAGGGGGGGGGGCGCAAAAAAGTTGACAAGTTCAAAGGGATTCTCGCGGCCCAACTCATTGCAAGGTAGCCAAGAATTGGAATGGGGGGTTGGGATGGAAAACCAAACTAAGTCACGACCATGCGAAAATAAAATAAAATTAAAAAAATGTTAGTTCTCCGGCCCGTGGTACAAACCGTCAAAAAACGTTTAGAGCCATCAGGGTAACACACTCCAAAAGTCGGCCGACGCGACGTGCACCCGGCCATCGCCACAGGACAGGGTCCCGCGGAAGAGGTCGCCGGCGTGGGAGCCCTAGGCCAAGAAGCCGTGCGGGAAATATCCGCCTAACATGAGTCATATCAAACCCGGCATTTAAACTTGTCGACCCACCATGTAAAGAATTAAGAAGGCGGATATCCGCAGCTATTTACGGCTGGGGTTGCCCCTTACCTTCACTGACCCAGGTTTTGAGCAAGTGGCTCACATGGCACCTGGCAGGTCCTGAAGAAATTCCTCCGGAAGCCACAAGCCTGGCCCCGTCAGGAAATTGATCAAGATACACTCACAGGCGATATTTGGCTGTGGCTCAAAAATCGGGTAACCCCCAAATGGCTTGCCCGATCGGTAAGTGGAATGGACCAAAACCTGCGGTCCAATTCCTGGTGGTTTAATTTTGACCCATACTCAGCTGGAGAGCCCAACACCTGCGAGACCAGTGTCGGATTTCCATCACGGGCGACTACTTTGTCAAACTCAGTACCCTTGGTATCACAAAAACCGGCAACGTAAACTCCCCCAGAATTTGCCTGCTGCAAAAAACATAGACTGGCACACACCACACTCATATATGTAAAATATGGGGTCTCAAAATAGGGGATTCCCAAACCAACACCAAAACAGAACCCTAAAACAAAGACATCCCCATCTGTGGGAGATAACCCCTAGCGTACAATCATGACAGCCCTTTGAAAGCTCGGCACTTGCGCGCAAAGGACGGTTCAGTTCAGGGGGTCATTCCAACTCGCTCAATGATGTCACACATGGTTCGCTTGAAGTACAGAGGATGTTTACTCTGGTGTCCGTCCAACTCATTCTAAGCCTAGGCGCCGCGGGCCCCGTGTAATACAGTATTCTCTGTTTAAGCGCCAAAGCAAAGCCATGTAATTTGAAGGACTTGGATCTCAGCTGGTACAATTGCTGCCTCTCTCTTCACTGCGACCGTGCTTGCTTCGCGGCGTACTTACGCAGCGCAGATTTGCCAAGCAAAACGAAAGACCTCGTTAGCTCAATGCATCTTTCTTTCCTTTGAACTGTGCCGGAACAGCTCAATTGTTCGCAACCCCCGTTGATTACAAGGGGCTCCTCAAGCCTGCCCCATTTTTTCCCAGGAAAACCTAAAACCTAGGATTTCTGTTTTTCTGGGTTCATCATTTCAATCAAAGGCAAGGGTTCTGGGTTTGTAAGGGTCCCCCAAACCTATGAAAAGCACGCTGGCCCAGGCCTGGCCCCGCAGCTGGCCAGTTTCTTGAGCATACCCCTCTTCGGAGTGTCTTTTTTGAAGGGAAACAAGGGAGCCACCATCTCGGGGCGGGTCTACTTCAAGACACAAGTCAGCTACTCCCCTGCCGGGTGCTGCAACAGCCTGCTCCTCCCCGGCTGTCGCGGAACCCGCCGCGCCAGGCCGCGCCTGGAAGGTCAGCGTCTCGTCGGCACTCGAGATCTCCACCGAGCCGCAGAACCGGAACTGGGCGCCCTCCAGCTCCGGCGCGGCCGCTGCCACCTGCGAGTCGCGCCGATGGAAGCTTTTAGGACCCCCAAAGGGGCAGCAAGAATGAATGAGAAACCAAATTGGAAGCCAACATGGTGGTATGTGTTCAGAAAGGTGGTCCAAACGAATGTTGCTTTGAAGGGCTACACCCTGTTAATTTCAGTGAACCACTATTGTGAGAAACACCTACCTTTTGGGATGGCACGGTCGAAACTACTTGTTTTCCGAAGAGGACATGGGACTTTTTGGGGCTCCGCCTGGATCCGTGTTGGAAACGTAGAGCCAAATGCACCATAGACAACTGGACATGGGCTGCTTTTTCTTTGAGACCCTTTTTTGGGTTGGTGGAAAGGGACACCCAAAGGAAAACCAGAATTTTGAAGAACCCCTATTTTGACACCAACATGTTGACAACATCTGTTGTGAATACCTGACAAAACTACCGCCAGAAACAAACAGTAGCCTACCCAGAACGGATACTCACTAACCTGCAAAACCGATAGGGGACTACCCAGAAACGATGCCTTGGAAGAATATTGCTCGTGGATCATGCGCTTGCATCTCAATTGCAACAAATCCTTGTGTGAGGTCGCGACTCAACTTGCACAGGCTTGCTTCGTTTCTCAGAGTATTTTGTTTGCAAGGTTCCAAATGGAATCTGCTGAGCCACGTTAAACGCTTGGGAAAGGCTTGGTTTAGGAAAACATGATCCAAACGTGTTTTTGCTTCAGGGGCGCAAAAGGGACCTTAAAATCAAGGAAGAAAACACGTCGGCAATTCAGAGAACGGAAGAATACCAACCCACCCACCCCGTCCAGGAAATTATCCTATTGTGAGAAAAAGGGCTAACCTTGAACCGCATACAGGGGGGGGGGGGCCAGTATCCTGTAGAGAAAACAAGACACTTTATCTGGTCAGACTACGATTCACCAACCCAAACACTTCTGGAGCTTCCATGGAAGACCCAGACCCTCTATTGGACACCTTGGAGGGGTTTGGGGGGGCCGCTGGGAGTTTGAACTAAAGAATCCCGCAAATTACCTGCTCCATGGGGCCCGGGCCTGGGTGCCAGCCCCGAATGGGTCCCTCAAAAGGCCTCAAAGGGATGAAATGTAAGTTCTTGGTTGCTTGATGGCTGGGAATTATAAACGGGGACCGCCTCAAACGTGGATGGTGGATATGATCCCACCGAAATGATGTCTACGAAAGGGTCCCTAATCGACCACCACAGTCGGACTTTGGTATACTTTTTGCTGAATTGGGGGGCAAAATGTTTAGTATGACAGTGGGGCGGGGCATGTACCACACATCAGCAGCTCAGGACGTGAGTGGGCGTTTGGGGGGCAGTTGTTTTTGAGGCTAAGCCCCTCCAAAGGAATTTCAAAAGGAAAAACAAACTCGAGGAGTCCGAAGCATTCTACCAACAAATTGCTAAGGATTGATTTTAAGCCAACCCCGAACGATGGGGTTGGCCAAAAAGTTCAAGACTGCCGCAAACATGATCTTCCCAAAGGTATCACGCCAGGAACTTGGAGAGTAAGACGAAAAAAGGGGGGAAGCTGCAAAAGCAGGGACGGAAAAGGTCACAAGGGCAACTAGGTCAAAAAAGGGCAAGGGAGTAATTATCGGTGAACGCCCTTGGCTGGGGTGCAAACGGAACCCCCTTGCCATTTGAGGGCACCTATTCGGGTTCGTCTGTTTTTGAGCGTACCCCCTTTTTTGAGTTGTTTCAAGACGGAAACCGAAATCCATTTCGGCCGCCCCTCTTGACACATACCCATGTCTCACTTCCTGAACGGATTGACGAAAAAGGCCCCAAACTAACAGTTGGTCCAAACCCAAATGACTAAAGTCCATGAACTCGAGCGTTCCCCTTGAATGGGTTTTGCTGTTCTGAACCAAAAGGACACCATCTTGTTTCTTTAGGGGGTTCCCCTAACCAAAAAACCACAACCATTGTTTATTTATTTAATTATTTTTTGGGGGCATCCAAAAAGGGCTCCTCTCCAGCCCTCCAAGTGTTTGGTTTCCTCTTGGTTTCCCTGGGGAGGCCCCAAAAAAGACAACCATTGTTTATTATTGTTTATTTATTTATTTATTTATTTATTCATTCATTTATTCATTTATTCAGTTATTCAGTTATTCAGTTACTTTTTTTGGGGGGGCCCTAAAAAATGACACACCCATTTTGCAAACCCCCCAAAAGGGGCCCTCCTCGTCCGTCCCGACAATTTGTTGTCGCCGCCTGCGGGTAGACCAGGAAGTCCGCGAACTCCTCGGCATCGAAGACGGCCTCCGCCCAGCCCTGCGCCGCCTGTGCCGATGGATGTTTTGGACTGGGCCTTTTAAAGCCAAGCGAAAGGACAACCAACATTGTATGTTCATGTGTATATATATATATATTATTTGTACATATACGCATATATATATATATATATTATTATATATTATACACATATATTAGAACAAATAGGGGGGGTCCTATTTATTTATGTATCTCTGTTCTTCTTTGCTTATGCTTCTTCCTTTTTGTTGGGGGGGGGGAAGGAGTTCCATGATGGCCTAAGTAATTGGGCATGGCGGGTTTTGAATTTGAATCCACCCTTGCGCAATCAACAAATGGAATTCATTCAAGACGACTAAGCCCTACAAAATCTTACAAGGGAAACACCTTGTTGAAAACACCAAGCCCTTGGCGTTCTACCTCCCCACAAGAACTGCAGCTTTCCACAAACTAACACTTAATCCATTTCGCACCACTTTGAAACCATGGTTGAATCCATTGTTTGGTGGTATTTACAAAGCAATCATTCTCCTCAGGGCTTCTTAGGTGGTGCAAAACGGACTTCGTCCATCCACCGTCGCTTTGGTCATAACCGAAACCCGGCCTCCGTCAACGTCACGCGGCCCTGCAGCAGCTCCCCGTAGTCCAGCGCCGCCCCGCGCAGCGCCGCCACGCGCAGCGCCCGCGCCCGGAGGCCCAGCTTCGTGCACCTCAAAAGACGCTGACGGCGGCAAGGGAGGGGGGGGAGTCCGGAGGGGGGTGGTTTTTTTGCAGTTAGCCTTTGGGGGTTGGTAGGAAAGCCAAAGTGAGGGCATTCCCACAGTTCAAAAACAAACATATCTAAAAGACATACTCCCGATAAAAGAGTGCCAGCCCCTTCCGAGAAGCGCCCCTCGGTGAGCAATGTGAGTTCCCGAATCCAATCCCTCCAGTTTCCCAGAAAAGTCCACCCTCATATGAGTCCCTGGTGATGTGACAGCCGCCACAAACACACATTTTAGGCACCGCTGGAATGGTGACTCGGATGACTTGCTGGCGAGTGGGGGAAGCGGGGATGAACCTCGGGATTCCCTTAAAGGAAACCACCCGGGATGGTTTATAAGGGTCATTCCCTCATCTTTTGCTGAGCACCAAGATGAATCAACCTGCTGGACGCCTGCCCAAAACAGCGCGACAAACTGATCCCCTCCAACAGCACCGCAAGCAAGCTTTCCCATCTTGCTGGTTTTCATATATCAACAAACTGAGCCTGTCTAGCTGAAAGGAACCAGGGAAAAGAAAAGGGAAAGGTGCGTCTTTTCTCTCACCCCCCAACATAGGGCTTTGCCTTTTATTCCCCTTCAAATCAACCCCGAAAAGGGTACGCTCGAAAAAGGACACACCCAAGAAGGTTAGTTCAGTGAGAGGAGTCCCGCACCCGAAAAAGGAGGCGAGGGAGGGGTGGGGATCTGCCTAATGAACCCGATTTGGCTAAATCAAAGAAACCTTGGAATTGGTCCCTGAACACCAGGGCTTCAGGCGAAGAGGGACAGAAAGTAAACCCTCGTCACTCGATTCTCTGGCCAAACTTGGCCAGCTGGGGTTGACACAGCCCGGTGTTGCTTTCCGTGGCATCAGAAAAGACATGGGAACACTCTTGGTGTGTCTTTGGCTCTTTTTGACAGAACCCCAGAAAGTTGCCCTCAAAACCGACATGAGTTTTTGCTTTTGTCGCTAGGGTTCCCCTTTCAGAGTGTAGAAACACCCGTTTTCGGAGCTCCCCTGTTTTGGACCCGCCAACGCCACGTACCACAAAAAGGCCAAGGCGCCAGTTCTCTCCAGCCAAGTGAACCGCCTACGGGGGCGCTCTTGTGAAACCCAATCTGTCACAAACACAATTGAGGCAAATTTTGGGTGGGTGGGTCGGTGGGTCGGTGGGTCGGTGGGTCGGGTCGGTGGGTCGGTGGGTCGGTGGGTCGGTGGGTCGGTGGGTCGGTGGGTCGGTGGGTCGGTGGGTCGGTGGGTCGGTGGGTCGGTGGGTCGGTGGGTCGGTGGGTCGGTGGGTCGGTCGGTCGGTCGGTCGGTGGGTGGGTGGGTGGGTGGGCGGGCGGGCGCTAAGCCCAATCAGCACATTGTTACTTGGCGGGGCTTTTCTTCGATCTTCGAGGGCCCCCGTTTCGTTTGACTGATCTGCTGTTGTTTTGTCAGCTTCCGATGCATAGGCGCGTTCTCACGTCGCAAGCTCAGAGGTCCGGGCGGCTGAAGAGTGTTCACACAACAAATACAAGGGGCTCCCTTTTGAGGCTTGGGAATGATAGGAATTTGCTTTTTCGGTGGGTTTACACTGCTTCAATCTCAAATTTTGAGTACTCATGTGAGGTTCGGTCACATTCTCTCACTCTTTTCCCATAGCCACCCGGACATTCTCCTTTGAGTTGCAGGGGAACCCAGCATGAATAAACCCTGGTCGATTCATTGGGCGGTATCCCATTTGTGAAGAGCTCCTTCACTTTTCGGGAAACACCCCCACCAAGTTGATTTATCAGGGTTCGACATTAAATGGATGCGGCTCGAGCGACGAGCGATCATGTCCAGCGTGAGTTGGGCCCCGGCAAAGTGTGAATGGGCAGGATCAAAGTAAGCCCAACCAAGTTTCTCTTGAGGTTTGACCACCCGGATAGAGGTAAAAGAGGAGCACTCTTCGCGGCTGGGCAAAATACTCTTCACAAGCCAGAAATACGTTGAAACCCCAAGCAGTTTAGCGCCCACCGAACGGGGTGATCCCGAGTGCCGCAGCAAAGCCACGGCCTCCACGCGGCCGCGGATGAGCTGGT
Source organism: Effrenium voratum (assembly GCA_963377175.1). Classification (NCBI taxonomy): domain Eukaryota; class Dinophyceae; order Suessiales; family Symbiodiniaceae; genus Effrenium; species Effrenium voratum. Next base: position 257,466 of record CAUJNA010003400.1, on the reverse strand, counting down.
CCCACCTCCAGTTGCGCAGGCAACTACGGGTCTTTTGCTTAAAAACATGGCGTCTCAAAACAGGAATCGGACCCTGACAATGCGGTTGGTTCGGTATTGCTTCCCTTTCAAGAATCCTGGAAAGGGTACCCTCAAAAAAGAAGCCACCTCACCTAGACTGGTTCCTGGACCTTCATTCGTTACATAAATTTGTGTCCCTTGGGTGTTTCGTAGCAGACATTTGCTAGTCGTTTTGCGTGGGAACGGGCACAATTTGTTCGAGCATTTTTGGCTACTGCGGCGGCTTCTCTCATCTCATATAGCCTGTTGGTGGAAACATGTGAACCATACCTGCAAAACGAGCGCAAATACCCGCAAAACGAGTGCAAGTACTCGCAAAACGAGCGCAAATCCAAAACATGTAGCACTTGGTATTTTGCAAGAAGCCCGTGTTCATGAATCGAGCGCTTTTTGGGGAACGAGCACTTTTTGGATCATTGGGCGAAAATAGATGCCCCGAGCACTTTTCTTTCGTGACACAAATTTATGTAACAATGGAAGGTCCAGGTTGGTTTCCTTTTGGCTTCCCTCTAAATGCAAATTAACGGTGGGGGGGGGGGGGGCGAAATCCTTTTCTTTTGGCAGAAAATCCTTTTTTTTTTTTTGGGCGGGGGGGGGGGGGGGCGAAATCCATTTTGAGAAACTCCCATGTGGATCAAGATTGGATTCAGTTTTGTCTGCCTTTTTTTAGGTAGTTGTATCTTATTTTTCTCCGGGAGCAACCTATTTCAGGTGTCCCCTCGCGAAAAATGTGAATTTGCATGTCATGGTTGGAGCACACGCAACATGGTTTGACATAAAACCCGCATGCAAATGACGTCTGCAAACGACGTCGGCTCCCGAAGTCCAAGTCATACATATTTGTTGTGTTCAGACTGCAGCTTGTTGCTTCCCAAAATTTGGGGTTGCCCAATCCAACTCCTCTTGGAATCGTGCCTGTTCATACACAAAGCCTCCAGGTCCACTAGATGAATCCCGGCTCGTACTTAGGGATCGCATCCTTCATACAAGGGGGAACAACCAGCTGGTTCAGGGCAACGCTAGGTTCATTCCCAGCACTCCCAGCACTCCCAGCCCTCTGGATTCCCTGAGAACCAGCAAGGGCACTGGAGGCACAAAGGTCCCGCCTTCCCGGAGTTGCCTTTTTCACATCTCACATCTCTGGGGTGACTTCTGGAGCTGAATATGGCTCTGGGGAATCATGCGGGTCAGGGCAACGGTGGAGATGACCAAACACATCCAGTCCCTGAGTTCATTGGAAGGTGATGGTTACATGGGACCTCCACCAGAAAACATGGAAAGGGCTTTCCTTGTGGCTTTCCTATAAGCCCATGAAAAAAAAGGGGCCATCTCGAAAAACAAACACGTACTGACATTGAAACGGTTTCTCGAAAAATTGAGCACCTCACTTTGTGTGGGACGCGACTGAAGTGGTGCGCAAAGCACTGTCGTCCATGCAGCAAGATGGTCCGAACGCGATGTCTGGCTCTTGCCTGCACGCCCGCTCCACGGAGCTTTTTTGGGCGCAAGCCAGCAGGTTCTTCACCGTGCTGCTTGGAAAGCTGTTGGAGCTTCTCCTGCTGACAACTTGGTCCATGTCGATGAGCAACAAGTACCAGAGCGAGTTCTCCAGAATCTCACGAGGAGAGTAGGAGAACTGAGCCAAGGGCTGAGAAGCAAGCACAGCTTCAGCTGCAAGCAGGGAGGACCCCCTTGCTTCCCTGCAAACCAATCAGAAGAATGCCACATCACAAATTGAGCGAATGGCCTAATCACAAATGCAGGCAGCCCCCAACAAAAAAAACTCCTCAAAACAACAGATTCTCACTACCAGGGCCAAAACGCCTTAAAATACATGTCAAACTTGTTGCTTTGCCATTCGCCTGGCATTTCTGGCCCCATCTGGCCCCTACCCTGGGCTTCCACGTCGCGCCTGCTCTGCACCCGCACCGTCACGTCATCGTAGCGGCGCAAGAGGAGCCGCACCCCGGCCTCCAGCACCTCACTTGACGAGTTTTGGAGGCTCCGGGCCCTTTTTCGGAGGCAACCCACTGACCTCCGAGTGAATGGGATTTTTGTTTTTATCTCATCCCATCCCACCAACT
>CAUJNA010003400.1:240322-250322 GCA_963377175.1 Effrenium voratum | reverse complement strand
GGCACAGAGAAGCAGCTGAACCTGCGGCAGCGCTCGCAGCCGGCGATGTGGAGGGCTCGTCTTGTTGGAGTTGGTCCCCTTGTTGTTTCTTTGAGTTGTTAACGGAAGTCAAAAGGAACAACAGGGATCCTTACATTATACACCTGAACATTGAACATTGGTGCGCTTCCTCCAACTAACATGGCACCTGTGGGGAGGTACCTGGAAGATCAAATTCCTTTTGAAGGGACCCCCTGTCAGTTGCCATGTTAGTGGGAGGGAGGGTCGCCCTTTTTGTTTCTTTGGGTTGTTAACGCAAGTCAAGAGGACCAAAATACCCACGCATTTGGTGACCCATGGGTTCTATGTGGGTTCTAGTTCTAGGATGCTAGATGATTGAGCTCCAAAGCAAAACAGCTTCTGCGGAAAAAAAAAGAACAAGACGTGAATCCGGTGCAAGTTCAATCAACAGGGGCGTATAAGTTTGGAGCTCCCATTGCAAGTGAGAGACTCAATGTGGGTTCAAGGGGGTTCATTCGGATACATGGTTGACCTTTGGGTGGCATTCGGGCCGCTTATTAGAACCTGTTTAGGGTCTGAACAATGGAAACCAACTAAGAGCCGCAGGACATGAACATTGAAAACAAAATCTGAATGTCAATCAACCTTTTCCAAAACCCACTGAACATTTCTGACACTGAAACTCACTGCAACAAACTGAAAGCAACTAACAAACCACATATCCTCACCCCCAACTGGGAGTAACGTGAGCCCCCTTTCCATGGTACAATGCGGCCATGGGCCTGCGGATACTGGGGTCAACTGAAATCACGTAGACTCGCTCATCCTACCCCTGGTCGTTTGGGACCGCCCTGGAAAAGCAAAACCTCGCCAAGGCGCTGCTACTCGGGCAAACGCAGCAACCCAGAAACCATCAACATCGATATCTCTTGTCCCTCACATGGATCTGACACCAATCATAGGAAAACCAGGCAACGCCAACGGTGCTTCTTTTCAGGGCTTCCCCAAGCCCAATTCTATCATGACTTGTTTGGGGGTAGGGACCTCAGTAAAGCCAAATGCCTTGAGATGGATGCTTGCATCGGACAAGCCCCGATAATAATATTCCTCGGGTCCTTAGATCTGGAGCAGCCGGATGGTTCAGCTTCCCATTAATTGGCGGGTTGGATTGGTGGTTTAGTGGTTAAGGAGGGGATTCCCATTCATCCACCGCCAAAAGAAGAAAAGGAAAAAAAAAAGTGGCTTCCCTGATGGCTTCCCATAAAAACAAACTACCAAAACGGTGCACCCCTTTTTCCGAATCCCCGGCTTCCCAGCCAGCTTTGGCAGAAAAACCCTCCAGTTCCTTAGCCTTGGGTCTTGATACCCACGGAATGTGACGGGGTAAAAGGTCGCCCCTCTGTGAGGTCGTTGTGTCCACGACCTCGGTGTTAGCGTTCGGATGCTCGGACGCCTTCACTTGGAAGAAGTCATGGCCCAGAAATGGAGGGTGTCAAACTGTCAAACCCTCAACCTAGACAGCCACCATTGTCCTGACACTGGAAGGAGAACCACAAGGAAAAACACATATCAGGCTCAGGTGTCCTCGACAAACCAACTGGTGAAACATGGAGGGCGAGCAGGCCCGGACGATGCTGCACTCAGAAGAGGGGATCATCCCAAAATCAGGGACATCTTGAAAAAAGAGTGTACTATGAGTGACGCCCTTCGTATGCGCTTCTTTTTTTTCTTTCTGGGAAAGGTGTTGAGAGAATCCTGGAAAGTACGGCTTCCCATGCAAGTAAACCAACCAGGAATTCCAAGGAGTCCACAAGGTGTTCCTTCCAAGGGGAATTTCAGCGTGTCAAACGACAAACGTCAGCGTGATGTTTGACAGTCGCTTTTCAAAACAGACCTTGACAAACACCCGGTTTTCCCATGTCCCCAGCTGCCGCTTCGAACACGCCTGACAAGCAGCAAGAGCGGAACCAGGCAGGCCAGCCGCTTCATGACGTTTCAAGGATGTGGGGCCAAATTGGCGTTTTTCGCTTTGGTCTCCCTTTGAACCAACCCTACAAGGGGGAAAGTAACGAACTGTGACAATGGCAACAAAAAGGAGAACCGTTATTGAGGTTGACGTTTTTGGCAGGACATATCCGGGGAAATTGCCAGAATCCACAAACTGGAAATATGGGAGCCTAGTACACGACCTTGATCTTGGGTGAGCTCGTTTTACCCCAAAGTGAGCCCGGTCCAATTGGTTCAGATTGAATATTCTAAGCGGGCTTGTGGGGTACCTAAGTCATAGGGGCAAACTCGCATTGCAATTACTTAGCCCTTCATATAGGTTTGTTGTCCTCTGGTCTTACCAATGTGAACGATGTTCGTTCGGTCCCATCTATGAGTGCAAAGCAATAGGGGCCAAGATGGGCCAAAGTGTCAAGTGCGACTTCAACGCCCGGTTTCACCGGAGACAAGCTACCGTAGCCATTCCAAGTCCTGTTGGGTACAAAGCGCATCCCTGCCTATTGCCTGCAAGGACACGATGCAGTGGAAGACTTGAATTTGAAGACCTGAGGAGACAATTGCCTGCCAACAAGCTAAGAGGCCCGGACTTGATTGCATAACAAGAACTCGGTCTGTCGTTTTTGTGGGTACGCTCGATGGGGTTGGTTTAAAGTGAAACCGAACGAAAAACCACTTCTTTTGGCGTGCAACATGATCCCTGTGTTCCCATCGCAGCTGACGCATCTTGGCGCGCTGGCTGATCCTTTTAAAGCCAAGAACCAATGCCCTGACCAGGGGCATGTGGAGAATGCTGGTTTGGGATAGTGTCTTGGCCCGACGAAGCCTTTGAGACTGAGCCAGAAGTGCGGCCACCAAGCTGGTACTTGCATAGAGGCCTGTCGCCTTTCAAGGAAACATCTGCACCGCAACTACACCAAGGACCGACAAAGGGGCAACGCTGAAATGAGACGTGTAAGTCTGATGTGAACCAATTTGAACCAGCGGCTTCTCAGCATTCTTGGAGGGTCTGTTTGCTACGTGCTTGTAGGATGCAACATGATGAGTCGTTCTGTATTCCGAGCGTCTCCACAGCTTTCCCGAACACATTCGCAACATCGTTCTTTTGACCTGAAATAAGTGAGGCATATTCGGCATATTAGCAACTTCGCAAGAATCTGGAGCAACTGTGGCAGGACTGTGTCTCTATTCGTCATCTTGCGCAGGATGCAAAAAAAATTGTCTGCATACAAAAACATACCATTTTCCAAAACAGGCAAAACAGCATCCAATCTTTGGACACTGCCACATCCTTCAAATCACTTCTTGAGTTGGGTTTGTAGTCCATGTGTCAAAGGTCAACTAGCAGCAGCTTGCCATGCAACTGGATACATACTTGACCTTGGTTGCTGTTGACCCCCCTGCAAAAAGTTTCTAACTTTTTGGGGTTTAGTGGAAAACGCCTCGATTTCCCAAAAAGTCAAAGTCTAAAGATCCAACCCAACACTAGTCAAGTGACGTGGCGACACACCATTTCGGCACCTTCGCATGCTGCGACTGAAGGTTGGGACAATGGTCATTTGGCCCACAGGTACGCACCAAAATCTTCTTTCCTGTCGGTTTCTCTAAAGAACCAAAGGGCTACCACCAAAGGGCTGGCACACACACCCAGTTCCAAACGAAGGGACTTGGGTCGTAAATCTCTCATAGAGCTTGGTTCTGTTGATGAACGCCTCCCGCGTATCAATCGGGGCTTCCCTCAATCGAGGACCATGTGTGTGCGTGTGTGTGTGTGTGGTTTGTTTGTCTGTCGCTTGTATGCCTGTCTGTCTGTCTGTCTGTCTGCCTCCCTGCCTGGCTGCTTGTTTGTGTGTTTGTTTGATTGTTTGCTTGCTTGTTTGCTTGGTTTCTTGTTTTCTTGTTTGGTTGCTTGATTGCTTGTTTGTTTGATTGTTGTTTTTTGGTTGCGGGGCGGGGGGGAGGGGGCGGGAGGGGAGGGGGCGTTGTTGGGCTCCCCCAAATATGAGACAGTCTCATTTTGGGTGAGTACTACTTCACAATCACGATCCCATCAGGACACTTGACCATTTCAGTTGGCTTGCAATGCACAGTCGATTTTTTAATGGGTTCAAGCACCACTTTTCAGGCCAGGTTGTTGAAACACACGTTGTGACGACAAACCAATAAGTCCTGGTCTTGCAATGGTCTCAAATCCACGTCGAGAATTAAATGGCTTCTTGCCGCACGAGCGGCTATCCCCTAACCTTCATCTACCTGAATCGGTTTGATTGCTGCTCCTCCCCCCTTCCTTGGCTGAGAGCTCGAGCAATTCGCGTTCTTGTTTCTCCCGAGCTTGAAACAGGCAGTTCGCATTTACAAGTCGGGGTGGTTGCTTTGCCTGCAAGGGTAACTAATCGCTTGCCGCGCGAGCCAGGTTTCAATTGACGTGAAGTTGCTTGGTGTTCCATTGACGGAAACCTTGAAATTGTTTTGGTAAGGTACCCCACTGCCAGTCAGACAGAAACTAAATATGCTTCTGCTTGTGGCTGATTTGGGTGCTTCCAAAAGGGTCCCGATTGGGCAAATTCAGAGGACCAATTGATGGTTATACGGGTCGTCCAAATCAGAACCCAAAGACTTGCATGGTGCACCATATCCACACACCAAGCAGCAAGAACTTCAACTATACGATGTGACATGGACTGGCACCAATTTCAGTATGCTGATTGATGCGTCACGATGAGCACTCAGCCCCGCCTGCAATGATCCACCTTTTGTTTGTTGGTGATGTGCGATTTGTTTGTTTTGTTTGTCAAACAAGCAAATATGAGCAAACAGGAAATTGGCCAAAGCCGCGACGGCGAACTAGGTTCTCAAGAGTCTCAAGGGCACAATAACAAAGAAATACACTCCCCATCCCCTGGCCAAACCGAAAATGGACCCAGCAAACGAGGGAGGCCCAAAACCTGCGTAGCCAAAAGGAGGTTCCCTTGGCACCAAAACAAAGGCAAAACAAAGTAAGGGGTGATAAGTTTACTTTTGGGGAAACCAAGGGGTGATAAATTTGGGAAAATACCAAATCGGGAAAAAAAGGCAAACCAAGGAATGATGAGGCAAACCAAGTAATAAATTTCGAGTCACCAATTGCCTCAATGGAAGTTTATTCTGCAGGGATGTTTGGGCGTGTCATAAAATAGGGGGCCTCAGTAATGGCAGGTGTCCTTTGGTTCCGGGTAACACCAAACCGAATACTTCCTTACCTTTCAACTCAATTCTCCACGCGGCTTCCTCTTTCCCAAACGGGAGGTTTCCACCCGCGGCCGCATGAGAAAGGCCGCGGACCCCGCCGCGGAGAAGCATTTTGGAATCCTCCGAAAAACCATGGCAAATTTGCCTGCCGCAAAACATGCTCAGACCTCCAGTCCGGGCAATCACATAGCGCATTGCTATTGCCAGCAAACCTTCGGACTTTCAGTGACACATTCCCGCGGGCACCAAGCGAAGCACTATGGCGGAAAGCTGCTCAAAGACGGAGACTTGGGCAACGGGTAGTGAACTGAACTGGTGAGAGATTCCACTCCTTCGATGCCTGAAGAACCAGAAATCTGAATCTCACTGAATATCTTGCTTTTGCCTGAACCCAGCCAAAAACTGTCACGATTCCCACTTGCAACCAAATGGGTCAAAGATCAACTGACAAGGAAAACCACGAGCCAGCCAACCCCAACTCAGCTAGACCTGTGGATTTGCATTGGAAGCCCACCCATTTTTGTCAGAAGCGCAACCCCGTCGGCTTATGAGCGCGGAATGGATGCATTGGTTCGCCGACCCCCACCCACTGTTGGGACATGCCCCACTTTTGAGACGCACCTGCCCCACAACGTACAGCTTCAAATCCGAGCTTGCAAAGACTTTGAAGTTGGTGTTCCAGTAGCCATCCCTCAATGAAGGCAAAACCATGTTTGAATGATTGAGCATTTGGCTCTGCCAAGACGAACGCAAAGGAGCAAAACTTGGCCCCTGTCTGGGGTACGCAAACACACACATGTGTCTTGGGGTTGTTTCAATCACGGGACCCCCAAAATGGGTCGATTCTCTTTGGTTCCCCTTGACGCACTGTCCTCGAGTCTGATCGATCGTGAGTCGCCCGCCCGCGACTGAGTTGACAACTATGTCCTGGCGTGGCTTGAGCCTTGCTTGCCACGACACTGAGTGAAAGAAATCCAAAAGCCCAGAGAACAAGCGCAACGGGAGTGGAAAACAACGTCATGGACCTCCAAGCGGACTATGGCGGGGGAGGGGAAGGGCGCGGGATCCGGGACAAGCCAAGACCCCCCACTCAGGCCCTTTGTTAGATGATAACCTCCCCCTCCCCATAGTCCCCACAAAGGTCCATGGAAAGAGGCATTCCCGCGGCTGTCAGGGACCCCCAAAGAGGAGGTTTGGCAAAAAAAGCACCCAAAACACTTCTGTTGGCCCCCAAGCCTTTTCTAGCCCAATGGGCTTGGGAATCGGGGGGGGCCCTGCCAACCGTAGGACAAATCGAAGCTTCGGTGGATTCGCCTTCACAAGCTGAGCCGGAGATGGCTCGCCACGCGAGAGCCAGGCAGGGGTCCAGGTTGCTTGGCAATCACGACGCAAATCACAATGTCCTACCTACCCCAAATGGACATAACCCAAAAACCTGTGGATAAAACTGGGCACACGGGCCAGCGAGGCTAACATATCCTAGACAACTTGAAAATGGATGAAAGAGTTGAAACTCCTTCGGCGAGCGAGATACAGCATCACCTACTCCCTCCCCTTTCCTCTCTCCAATTCTCAGGGTGATCTCCGGTCAACCTGTGAGGAAAGGGCAAGAGAGTGAGAGAGTGAGAGAGTGAGAGAGTGAGTGATGTGTCTTGTTCCATGTCCTCAAACCAAGTCATTCCTAGCTCTTGATGGTTTATGTAGCCCCTTCTATGAATTCATGCGGAAACACTACACGACGGACGCAAATCCCATCTCCGGAAACCATCCAAACACATACCCGGTTCTGCTTCCCACTACAGGTCATAAATCCCACTAAACTCCTAAGCTCTAAAAGTCTAACGTCTCATAAAAGTCTTGAGGGTATCGCTGGGAACCACCAACACTACTCCGTCTCATTTGAACAAAGCACACGTTTGGGGGATCCGGGCGCTGGCCTCAGACTTAAGTCTTTTTTTCGTCCTGAGAACTGGCAATGTCAACAGAACCCATGCAAGTACCTGAAAACTTGACATTCGGCACATGTTCCAATCGGCAGGCATTAAGTGTGTGAAAAAACACATGGGTAGGTGTCCTGGCTTTTGTGGGAAATTTGACACCCGCCCTGCTCTGTCCTCACAAAATTAAACTTGTCAGTTGACCCAACCAAAACCCACACTGGACCCACGCCCCCAAATTCAGCCAAAGCTAGTCCACTCGGCGAAAAGGCTGAAAGAGCGCCCAACCAGCACTGCCCCTCAGCAGTATGACCTGGCTTGTTCTCCCAGTAGTCAGAGGACTCCACATGAGTTCTCAACAAGTTCCGCTCGATTGCACCAAAGGGCGCAATCGTGTAGCATTCATTTGACACCCATGTGTTAGAACGCAGTTGGGGTTGCCCAAAAGTGGGTCCAAGGGTTCTGTGGATGGGGATACTTCATGATCCACCCTCTTCAGGCGGTTGTGGCTTCAAGAATATGACAGGTAGCAAGATATTGTCTGATGGGAACACCGGATTAATAAACCCCTGGATCGTCAATAGGGTGTGTCCCCTTTAGGGTTCATCACTTTTGACGAGAGCACCCCCTGTTAGGACGGGTTTATTAATCCGGGGGGAACATTGGTATACAGGTTGAACCACTAACCACCGGAATGAACCTGAACGCGGGCATGTTGATGGTGCCTTGTGACCCGCCTTTCCGGAGGCAAAACCAGAAGGACTGCCCAGAGATTCCCAACAGTAGTCCATGCTATACTTCTAGGTGTCTTCTTTTGGGCCGTTTTATGTTGGAAACCAACACAACATCCACTCATTGGAGGAGGGGGGTGGCCCCTGGCATACCCATATGTTCCCTTTGAACACCAAAGAGACGCTCAACGGACACCTTACATTCAAGTCTATATTCACCTGAGGGTCTTGAATTGGGACTCACGTGGGAGAAACCTTTCTGAACAACGGAGGTCTCAACTCGATTGTCCCATGGGAAAGCCTTGCTGTCCCGAGTATGGGAAGTTGGGCGGTGAAAAGTAGGTGTAACACCTATGCTCAGTACAATCATGGCAAGTCTGATGCATAATTCACCGAGCCAAACAAGGTTCCTTCCGAATGAAAGGAGCCTTGCAAGTCACACAATTCCTTGAAGCACGCCCTGAAGTGTGTCCCGTCAATTACTGGCCATGAGGCTATGGGTTTGTCTCATTGGGAAAGCCATAGAAAGTTGTTGAATCGGACACTTCGACCCCACATCACCCTGCAACCCATGTCTGCCAACTTCAGCGAGCGGAACCAAATTGGCAAAAACGGGCAGCCTTAAAAACATACACACCCGCATATGGCTGTTTCTCCAAATAGGGGATTCTTTCCAGTTGTCCTTTAAAGCCAACCCAAGGGATCCCTCAAACAAGGTAGACCCGTCGACGGCACTGATCCAAAGTGCAGCTTCCTCCGAGCTTCTCTTTAAACGAAAGGGACACCTCAAAATAACGCAACCCCATATCTAGAATTGATCAAGTCCGAAAATTTATTGGAGGCACGATCTTTGCAACCCATGCTTCGTGAAAAGCCCGGGATGATCAGACCCATGTTCCCAGAACTTCGCTGGGACAACTGTCCCCCTTCTTTGGGCCGTCGCTTCGTTGTCTTAATTACAGGGATTCTGTGAAGTCCCCGCTCACTTGGTTTCAAGCAGTATGCCTTGCCCTTAGATATGGTGGAAGAAGCTGTAAGAAGCTGGAGTTTTACTTAAACTTGCACGCAGGCACGCAAACAAGCAGACACGACACGCAGGCACGCAGCCACACACGCCCGCACGCAGGAAACCGGGCCCGCCCGCCAACATGCCCGCACACCCGGACGCTCGCCCGATGCCCGCCAGCCAGTAAGATGCCTTCATCATGGATACGCTCGTTTTACCCTGAGTCGCACAACAGAAGGATAGAAACTTCTGGTGAAAGCATTCGGTAGCCCAGGGACATTCTTTAGGAGAGAATTGGGCGGGCTCCCGTCTTGTCCAAGTGGGAAAATTGCCCCCCCCTTCTCTTGCACACCTTTTGGAAGTTTGCACTTCCATTGGAAGGATACCAAAAGGAGCGATCGCTGCCAAGCCGCACCTCATATTTGCTTCTCATTGGATTTGGTTCGCCTCAGTGCCATCTCCACGGATCTCAAACCCCCTCAGCCAAGGGGTACCCTCCCGACAGACACACCCAAGTGGTGGTCCCCTAAAATGCTTGGTTTCCTTCTGGATTCCCGCTCACCCATGTCAACCCTTTGGGCCTCAATGCCTTGTGAACACCTTGAATTCCGAATTCCCCGTAAAATTATCGCCATGTCCCAGCAAGCCCCGAACAAATCGCGCCAAACCTTCGGACCCTTGGCCCATTCTGCATGGCCCAAAAATGAGGGACTCGAACTTTGGGGCCCAGACTGAACAAACACCACACGAAGCACCGTGCGGACCGTGCGGGCTGTGGAGTTGTGTGTGTGTGTGTGTGTGTGTGTGTGTGTGTGTGTGTGGGTGTGTGTGGGTGTGGGTGTGGGTGTGCGTGTGCGTGTGCGTGTGCGTGTGCGTGTGCGTGTGCGTGTGCGTGTGCGCGTGTGCGTGTGCGTGTGCGCGTGTGCGTGTGCGCGTGTGCGCGTGCGCGTGTGCGCGTGCGCGTGCGCGTGTGCGCGTGCGCGTGTGCGCGTGCGCGTGCGCGTGCGTGTGCGTGTGCGTGTGCGTGTGTGTGTGCGTGTGCGTGTGCGTGTGCGTGTGCGTGTGCGTGTGCGTGTGCGTGTGCGTGTGCGTGT
>CAUJNA010003400.1:223097-240222 GCA_963377175.1 Effrenium voratum | reverse complement strand
GTGTGTGTGTGTGTGTGTGTGTGTGTGTGTGTGTGTGTGTGTGTGTGTGTGTGTGTGTGTGTGTGTGTGTGTGTGTGTGTGTGTGTGTTGTTTGTGTGTGTGTGTGTGTGTGTGTGTGTGTGTGTGTGTGTGTGTGTGTGTGTGTGTGTGTGTGTGTGTGTGTGTGTGTGTGTGTGTGTGTGTGTGTGTGTGTGTGTGTGTGTGTGTGTGTGTTTTGTTGTGTGTGTGTGTGTGTGTGTGTGTGTGTGTGTGTGTGTGTGTGTGTGTGTGTGTGTGTGTGTGTGTGTGTGTGTGTGTGTGTGTGTGTTTTTTCTCGGGAACCACCTCCAACGTGGGTTGGGACCATTTCTCCGAAGTCTGGGGTCCGGGACCCCACGCAAAAAAAACTCCCCGCAACGTCTCCAGTCGGGCACTGCCCCTGTCTCTCAGCATCGTGCCAAAAGGAAGGAGAGATCGGGCTGGTTGGCCCGGCCTGGCCAACTGGCCGGCCATCGGCGCTTCGACTTGCCCCAAAGAAGCCAACTGGTGGCTGAGAAAAAGAAATGGTTCCTGTGTCCCCTTTGCACATCGCCCAAGGGAAAATCACTCTTGGACGCTTGAAATCCGAAAGCTCCTGTGTTGCTAAGTGCACTTGGACTGAAACGTTCCGGCGGCATCATTTGAGGGGATGAATGTCCACCACTTGGAAGGGCATTCCACATTAAAAGTCATAGCCATATCTGTTGACACCCATTGAACCAAAACCAAGGCGCAAAGTATCCATTCTTGATGGCACCCCACGTTTGGGAGTTTTAAAGGGATCCCAAAAGCAACAACCACCCATTCGTTGGACCATTGGAAGGTCCAGCCTTAACAAAACGACACGCTCGATTTGCCTTTTACCCTGCCACCCGCTAACATGGAAGTGCACAGACCCCTGTAGAAAGACTAAGGGGCTCGACTGTTCAGCAGAAAAAAACTGAACGGGGGCAACCCGCAAGTGGATGAGCGGACAATGACAATTCACAGTCTGTGACCTCCCAAACTCAAGGTCTTTTGGCATAGCTAAGCCACGACAAGTCAAGCCGCAACCAAAGCTCGAAAGTGCTTTGCTCAAATGAGCCTAGGTCTTTCGGGATTGGTTGCCCAGAATGGAACCTTCATAGGTGAGGACACAAATGCCGTCTTGCTCCATCAGACCGGCCCGGGTTTGGGGGCCGAGTGAACGAGCAGCGCATACCCATTGTATCCAAAACAAGCAAAAAGCTGGTTTCCAAGCGCCGTATAAATATCAGCAATAGTCTGGGAGGGACTTGGAAGGCTTCAATTTTCCACAGAGACCAGAGTGTCCCGTCCCCAAATGCTCCCATGTCTTTTACGGAAGAAAGGCAATGCCGCCCCAAAAGCATCATGCCATCATCATGTTTGCTTTTGGGGCGTCATGTCCACCAGCTCCACGTTCCGCTTTCAATCTTCCAAAGAATCAGCGCAAGTCCCCAAAAACGAAAAACAAAACAGAAAGCCTGGTGTCGCGTTTGAGTCTCTCCCTTCGGCTCGGCAACCGCAGACCCCTTTTGGGGCTGCATGTTCGCCATGCTTCGATGGCTGCGATCGCCCCAAACTCCCAGCCGTGGCCTGGAGGTTGAAACGCCGCCACCTCGGGCGAGCTGAGGCTCACCAAGAGCTGTAGTTCCCCCGAAGCCCAAGGATGGGTCTGGTTTTCTCTTTCTCTTTTTTTTTGGGGGGGGAGCCTTTTTGGGTTGGTTTGAAGGGAAACCCAACATGATCGAAAAACGGAACAACTTGAAGACTTCCGCGATCCTTGGGATGCACAGCGGGCCGCGCCAAGGAAGGGCAGGGGGGGGTACTATTAGACCCCAAAAGGAAGAGCTACGGCTGACAACCACTCAAACAGGCAAGAAACACCCAAAACCAGGAACACGGGACCAAAGAGTTCCAAACCCTCTGCCCAATCCCGGCTGCGGCATCAACAACCTGTAAGATAGACGCTCCCTTCTTCCTTGAGCCAAAACAATCCATCACAGTTGGTTAAACAATTCATGCAAGCAACCCCTCAACTACATGCAACACGTTGGACACTGAGAAGTAACAACAGACCCTTTGGACCTGATATACCTCGTATATTCTTGACTGATTCCTATGCACATCATGACTGTGACACGCAAAATGGTTTTGACCTCTGCGCAAATGAGGGTATAGATGATTGGTGTAGTGAGTAGCGAACGGCTACCCAACCAATGCACACAGTCAAACCACGCATCAGAAAATGGAAATGGGTGGGAAATCCAAAAATGGAGTTTCATGTACTAACTCATTGTTACTCACTAAAAAGCTGATCAATGTTCAACCCAGGCCCGCTGTTTTTTTTTTTTTTTTTTTTTTACGGTTTTTTGCTCTAGCATCATCGCCTCAGTAAACATGGTCGTCTTTGACTCTTGTTACATCTGGGTGTCAAATTTAGAACACCCACAAAATTGCCACATAAACGCGCGGTTTTCCTTTTGGTCTCCCTTTAGAGCAACAGAAAAGAGGGTACCCACAAAAAGAGACGGGCACATCTGCAGTCTGGAAACCTTCCGGGAACCTCATGAACCGTTGGGGGGGGGAGGCCCGGACAGCAACTCCCGGAAGCCTTCCTAGACCGGAGTCGCTTCGAGCCACCTCAGGTCCTATGCGGGCCCCTATCGACCTCGAAGCTTTTTAGCTGCGGAGGATGGGCCCGCCCACCTTGGAAGTCATGGCTCCTCTGAGTTTGTTTTGCGTTGCCGTTGCTCATCCCTGAACTCCAGCCAGTTCCAACCAACTGAGCCGAATTGTCAGCTTACTCACATGAAATCAAGCTCCGGAACTCAGGAAGTATGCAAACTGCTCGCTTGCCAGCACCTGTTGAGGTATCCAACAAGTAAGCATGGGACATCCAGGAGGTAGCTAGGGGATAACGCAACAGGTAAGAAAGTGTCACAACGGTCCAAACAAGGCAATCACAAGATGCCCAAATGCCCAAGCCTACGCCAATAAAGGTCACCAAACCCAAAGTCGCCCTGCCTTCAACAGTCAAGAAAGCCGATCATGTCGGGCTTTGAACTTTCCTTTTGGGTACCCCCCACTGCCCACTTCCATGATTGTTGGAAAACAGGGCAAACACCCCACACATCCCCCTAGTAGAACCGCTTTTTGAACCTTCGTACCTTCAAGCAAGAAAACCGGCGAACACAGCAGCAAACGATCGGCGACCCAAGCGAGACTCAAAGCTGAGCTTAACGTCTTGCGCAAGCGGACTCCAGCGCAGCCGAGGAGCGTTCATGGACAGCGCCTCAAAGTCGCCGGTGGCCTGGCGTTCCCCGGTCTCCGGAGAACCAAAAGGAACCGAAGCGAGGGCCTCGCGGAGCGGAACATGTGAAAGTCGGCACAGCGGTTAGCGATGCGCTTGAGTAATGTGGGACACGCTCAATCGGGGGCGGGGGGTCACATTAAAGCAGGTCCTACATGACGGCGCAGCTTCTTGTGATGTGACTTTCCTGGAGAGGGACGAGTTCGTCCTTCGGGAGATCTGATTCAGAAGCTGGGAAATCCAAGCTCCCCACTCAGCCTAAAGTTTGGGGACCCTTTGGGCTTATTATGGTCCAGTCCCGAAACTGAGGCTGAAAACATCTTTTGCCACGGAACCCCCTGGAAAAATAGCTCAGGCTGAAATAAACAAAACCTAAGCCTCATGGTGGTTGCAGAATTGTGGAAATCCCAAAAAACGTTGCCCGTGAAAATAGGAGTCCTCCCCGCAAACGTGGCGTGCACAAACGCAATACCCAAAGGACCCAGCAATAAATGGCTAACCTTTCGGGCCATTACCAAAAGTCCCAAAAGGTGGAGCAAAACGTCCACACGTCGATTCGCCTCGAGTGAGTCATTGTAACGTTCGCAAGCGCCCGTGTTGATTCTTGGTGTTGACTCGGGAAGGAGCCTCTCGCCTTCACAAAAGGACCCGTACCCTTTGCGCCCCAAGCGTCGCATTGCCAGAAGGCAGTACGTTCAGCAAAAACTTAGCGTTAAGCAGCTTCTGGCCGCGGTCCCTGACTGACTCTGGCCACCACTCCGACTTCCACTTTGTTCAACCCGCTTAAGTAGGATAGAAGCCTGGTTGAGCAGACTACCCACTCCCCGTTTTAACTTTCACCATAGCCTACTTACCTGAAGTCGGACACGAAGCTCAAATCCTTTCGTAGCCCGAGAGACGACTCCCAAGATCCCGGCAGTTTTCTAGTTGAGTGTATATCGTTTCATATGGGTATGTGGTCAAAAGAGGGGGCCCAAGAAATCATGGTATGTGTTCGCTTCCGTTTAAAGCAACAAGCATCAACAAGTGCCCTAATACTCAACCGTCTCGGTGAAAGTAGACCACATCGTTGTGGCTTTCGAGGGGATTCTTTCATCACGGATTCCCACAATACCATAACCACAACCACAAAAAAATAACCATCGCAGAAACCATAAAACCACCACAAAAGGATGAGACCTCTTCCCACCATCGGGGACTTCCCCTCACATGCCCAGGCAAAACGAGGCCAAGAACCGCTTGCCGGAGCTGCCACTGTAAGCCCGGAGAGGCTCTGTATCGAGAGCGTACCGTCCTGGTGTGTGTGTGTGTGTGTGCGTTTGTTCTCTGGGGGTCACGGGCGACCTGCCTACAATCGGAAGAAAAAATAATGTCCGCGTTGGAGTCTTGAAGGTCAAAACCCTTGATCCATCAATATGTTCTATCACCACGTCAGGGAAGAAGCCTTTGTATCTTGGATGTTCAACAAATGACCTACTCACCTCCAGGCGAGTGGATTGGGCAACGGGGATTTCGTTTGTATTTTTTTAACCACTCAAAAGATATCTCCAGAAACTGGCGACGTGAGCCGAGGATCTATCAGTATCTCCTATCCTGTCAGGAAAGAGTTTTTCCTGGGACACGCGACAAAAGCGTGAACTCAAGCCCTTGAAGACCCCACTGGTGGTCACCCTGTTCAACGAAGGACTGGCCCTTCATCAACCACATCATGCAAACTCGCAAGCCCTGTCTGATTGAAATGGCCACTTCCCGTTGAGGGAGATCGTCAGTGCTAGTCCAGTCCTTTGTGTATATGGATATATATATATATATATATACACGTATATATATATATATACACGTATATATATATATATATATATGAGAAACGGGCAAACCTACTTCTTTCCTCAAGAGGACACAAGCCAAACCAATAGATTCTCAGCGACTATGGTCGGCCAAGCGGTCAATGCTTTGCAGTCAGGGGCGTGTCACAACTGAGCCAAAGCCAGGAAGCCAAATCAGCAAAGGTCGATATAGACAACCAAATGCACCCCCCAAATCATTTGCTCAACAGGTTGGTATGTATTTGACTCCGCTTCCTTTACAAAATCACCCGAGCGGGCTTTTAGAGGGACCAACGCACAAGAGGGTGGAGGTGCTCTGTCACCAAGCCCAGAACCCCCCCCTTGTTTGGATAAGAGAAACGCCCAACCTCCGTTTTCATGTTGGGATCTAAGTCTCGGGATGCGCCAAGTCAGGCCTTGGGCGTTGGCGCACATCACTTTCGGGGATTCATGTCCGGCCACTTTTGAGGTATGTTTTTATGAACCTGTGCTGCGATTTGGGATGACCTTCATCCTTTTCTATTTTGACCATTGAAATCTTCCCAAAGCACCAAGTCTTAACCTTTTTGGACCTTGACTTTCGGGTCGAAATATGGATTCGAGCCAACCAAAGAAGGCGGTGGTTTCAAACACCCAAAAAAGGGTACCCTAAAAACACATTCAATTGGACGAGGAAGCCCAAAAGGTTTCAAAGGTCGGATTACTCTAGACTGAAGAAAGGAATCTGCAAAACAAGGAACGCAAAAGGTCTGAGAAAGGGATATGCAGAAAGGGGTTTGAAGGTCAGGTCGCCTTCGTCAACTGGCAGGCCTCTCTCTCTGTCTCTCTCTCTCTCTCTCTCGCTCTCTCCCTCTCTGTCTCTTTCCCCCTCAATCATCACCCCACTTAAACTAACTCACTTTACACCGGCTCAAAAAGTGATGTTTGAAACCTCCCAAAGGGAAGACACGGGGATTTCCAGTTTGGAGGGTGCGCGTTTGGTGGTTGTTTCAATCGGAGACCAAAGGGAAACTGCCCGGAGCCACCCAGACGTCCTGCTCAGTGGTGACGCTCTCAAGCCGCAGCTTGCGAAGTCCTGGCATCGCCGCGGGAGGAACCCCGTTTGGCTTTTCAAGGGAAACGTCCTTGTTGGTTGGCTTGAGGGAAACCAAAAGCCAAATATCGAGCCTGTAGGCGGCACAAACGGAAACCTCTTCCAGGTCCTTTGCCTTCGCATCTCCCTGCTCTCATAAGGACCACCTTCTCTTCTGCGTGTGGTGGACTTGCTTTTGTTGAGATTGTTTGCCAGATCTACTCCAAGTGGCCGCGCCCCCCCCAGAGAAAGGCTCTTAGAGCCTGAGAGGTCCGTGTTTTTTCGAAGGGTTCCGAGAGGTTTCTGGGTAGCCGGGTAGGTCAGCCTCCCACCAGCCGTAGGCTAATTGGCCCAAGCCTGGGGCACACCAACATGTGATCACGCCTTGTGTAAATTTCACCAAACATCAACATGTTGGAGACATAGGTGGCCTTTTGCAAAAATAGATGGCCCTGGTAAATGGAACAAAACCCATCTAAACCAGTGCCATCTACTTCTAACCATGCTCACCTAAAAAGGACACCTATGGTTGGAGATCACCCCATTAAAGTGTCTGCAAACATCTTGCTGAGTTATCATAAACTGAGCAACCTCAAGTGAAACTAGAAAAGAAGGAACCAACACATCATTGTCCCCAAATCAATGCCAACTACTCTGATGCGTATGCAGCAAGAAATAAAACTTGGTTGGCCTCTTGACTGCATCTGTGGTCAAAGAATGCCCCAAGCACGTTTTGTAGAGGGCTCCGCATATGTCGCACCAATGCTCTCTTTAAGGCAACAACAAATCGAATCCCAGCCGTCAATCCGCACTGAATTCCCAAACTGGAAATACGGGCACCCAGGGAAGGGCCTTCATGGGGCTCCTTTTCCCGCGCTCGCAAAAGGCGCAACGAAAGTCAGATGAGTGGTCAAAATATGGATGACCCTCAAAACGGTTTCACGTACCAACCTGAAAAGGGCCCTTCAAACAACACGCTCCTCCGGTGGCTTTTCGGAGGGCACCACCGAAGGAACCTTTTCAGGGTCACATGGGCCAATAATGCAACTTAAGGGTTGGGGGTCTCCTGGTTTGCCCTCCGTACTGGCCAACTCTTCCGCGTGCCGTGGGGCCTGATCGGCATGCCCTTCCCTCCCCACCCGCCTTCGGAGTGCAAGCCGGGGGCCTCGCGAGTCAAGCTCAGCCTCAAAACCCCCATAATTGGGTATGGGTCAAAATTAAACCACCAGAAAACCGCAGATGTTAGTCCATGTTTCCATTTACCAGGGTTACATTTTGGGTACCTATTTTTGACTCACAGCCAATTGTTGCAAGAACTGGAGCACAGAAATGTGCACCCAGCTGGGATTGGCGCTTCTACTTGGTGCTTGATGGCACGGATGGGATCTTGGGGACCCAGCCCAAAAGCCCTGAGGGTGCGCTTAGAGACCCTTTGGCGCGCGTTGGCAAATGTTGGCCCTTCCAAAAGCAACTATTACTCTAGAGCTCAACCGGCACTTCTGAGGAAGTTCTCAGGATGACGTAAGTTCCCCTGATCCATCTGGTCCCAAGCAAGCGGGGAAATGTAGAGGATGCTAAAACATATTGGACCCTCCGTGGCTTCTGTGACTTGGGCCCATATTCCTTTGGCCGAAACCAGCGCTCGACCATACACAAAGCTGAATTCAAGAACCCCCTTCAAGATCCTCCAAGCGTCCCTCCTGACGAAAAACCCTGCAAACCAAATCTCCGACCATGAGGGTTCCCTGGGCGTCTCAATCTTTCCAAAAGCCAAAACAGAGTTCACAACTGGTGGCCTGTAACGAAGCCACGCAACAGACCTCTAACCATTGCTTGTTTGGATGACCCTGAAGGGGTTCCAACAAATGGGTTCTAGGATGCTACGCACATGATTGTCCTCGCAGGCCAAAGGAAAGCTGATGAGCATCTCTTCTTTCTTGATAGGAAGGAAAGCCATACCTGGGCGACGGCTGGACCCCAACAAGTCTTGCGACTGTGTTGCAGAGAACTTCCACTTTGGCGCCCTTCAGCGATGTCGCAGTGTGGGATAGGTTGCCCTTGCGGGGATTTTGTGGCAGCGCGTCTGGCGGCACCCCAGCCGCCGTGGCGCGCGCAATGTGCTTGAGGGAAGGCCTTGATGATGAGTGGGATTGTCAGAACGTGCCCTCCCGGCACCTGACAGGGACGCTTTTAGAGGAGAATGGTACCATTCTCCCCCCCCCCCCTCAGGTTCTATGGCAAGATTGAGGTGCGGGCAACCATTTTTATTGGCATCACTAGAGTTATATCCTCCAAATTGCCCTCTGAATTGTGAAGTAAGTGTGAGTCAGAACTCCTCAACATGCCACCACTTCAAGGGACCTAACCACAATGCTCACTGTCCATGGTGCTTTATGTCCGCCAACCATTCTACTGGACTTACTTTAATGGGTGTTGCCCAAACTGAATGTCCTTTCTTAATGGTTGGTATCGCTCTGATTGATTTTCCTTTAAATAACTAAAGGGGTCCAATTCCCATTTTGATAAACTCCCATGCTCGCTGTGCTTGGGGGTTTATGTCCACCAACTATTTCAACCTGGTTGCGGACACATCCAATCACCACCTGCTGTACGGCAAAGGCGATTTTGCGTTTGCCCAAACATATTCTTTCAGAAAACCTGGTTACTGGACCCGGCTACAACACTTGCACTGCTTTAAGTCCAACCATTTTTGCTGATGTGAAAAACGGGATTTCGCAAACTGTACACTTGGGACCCAGTTGGCTACAAAATATAAGTTGTAAGGAATTCCCTCCCGAGTGGTTGGCGGACACTATCCCCACCTGAACGACGTTCACCAAAGCGTCCCCAATCAAATTTCACATCCACGGGCATGTCAAAAAATCGTTCCCCCCCCCGGGAGCAACAAACGACGAGTATTGTTCCTTTTGCTTTCCTGTTGAAACCAAAAACGCATCCCCCGGAGAAAAAAACAAGTTTTCTTGAAACCAACCCAAAGAGCGGTGTCCTCCCTCCAAAAAAAAGCGCGGGGCGTAGGTCCCGCGGCCCCCGAAGTTCGGCTCTGGCAAACCAACCGGCGCCTCGTCCAGGTCCACTGGCTGAGATGCCAGTGGCCGCAAGCCGGAGAGGCGAACCTGTGGGAAAAACCCCGGCGGCTATGGGTGCCGTTTTGGGGGCCCCTGTTGGTTTTAAAGGGAAACCAGAAGGAAAGCAGGACTTCCCCCCCATTGTGGGACACGCCAGGTAAGCTTCCCTGAAACAAGGTGTTGTGGATTGGTGGGTACCAATCGCCTTGGATGCGCTTATGCGCTCCAGACATGTGGTCAGCTTCCCTCTTGGTGGTTCGGATTGGTTTAGGGATTAGGGCGGGATCCTATCTACCCGCCAGAACCCGGGTTCTGTGGGGGGGGGGGGGGCAATCACAGTGGCTTTCCTTTTGAAAACCCAATTCCGGCCTTAGCTAGACTTGTAGGCCTGATTCTGCAAATGTGGTTCCGTTGTGTATGTGGCGCCCCCCCCCGCTTGAAAAGGCCTTTTGAACTTAGCTTTACGGCTATCCTGTTTAATTTATCCCCGCGCAGACCCCAAACAGATTGTAAGAACACAATGATGCACTACGCAGGCCAAGCCCAACAACAAATGTGTGTCTTCTTGAGGGACCGCCCAAAATGGTTTTCCTCTTGGAACACTCTTGCGCCGCGACAGTGAGCACGCTTGTGCGCCAACAGGGAACACTGTGTGCACCCACATGATGAAAAACTGGCGATCATGCGGCCCGGCGATCTGGCAGCATGCGGCCCGTTCTTCTTTAGAAGAGTAAGAACCCTAACAGTAGACCGTTTGGGGAACAACTGTCTGTCTTTTGAGGCTGTGATACCCCAAAAAGGGGGTGGTTTTAACAAAGACTCCCAAAGGGAGCAAGAAAGGCAGCCATACGGTACAGCTTACATGGGCAAAGCATGGTGGCTTGCATCTAAAGGGTACCGAGCCTCAACTAAAACACACCCACGTGATGGAAAAACAACCGCCTTTTGGGGGCAAAAGGCTCGTCAATCTGGGGTCTGTCTTTGGGTCCCAGCAAATAGCCCCGTGGTTGGCCCTTCGGGAGGCCAATCCCTGCGTTCTTGCTGGGCCACTACACAACATATGGGGCGAATCGGGGGGAAATGAAATGAAGGGGAGGGAATTGCCCGCTACCAGTGGAAGACCTTTGCGAAGAGTGAGCCAGCATTGACAGAGCCTCATTGTAAGCTTGTGTAAGCTTCCAAGCAAAATCTTCAGAAGAACCTTTTGGGACATGGGCCCTCGTGTTGGGTTCCACCTCAAATCTGCAGAGTGCTTCGCTTCCCCCGACCCCGGCGTGCCTCTCGGAGATTCTGCCTCGTGCGCCTCGATAGAACGCACAAGCAACCTATGTCCACTAACATGGAACCTGCCGAAGGGTCCCGTTTAGAGGAAGTGTGCCTTCCGGGATCCAGTCAGGCTCCATGTTACTGGATGGGAGGGTAGCTATTGCCGTTTTGTCGGTGTTCTGACTGAAGGGTGGTGAATTGCGACTTCATTGATCGCCTGCTACTTGTCGAACCCACTAGTGAGATATGTCATCAATCCCTCTAACCGCTAAACATGACAGTCTAAGGCTGAAGGATATGGCTAAGAATTTGTACCAATGTCAAAAAGGCTCAACGGATGCACCTAAAGGACATATGATCCATGACCGGTGCGGGAAGCATGCGCACCCAGCCCTTCAAGTGCTGTTTCGAGCAAGTTGGATAGCTCGCAATGGCCTGGACGCACTGTCCAGTTGGAGTACGATTTGCTTAAGGGTCCCGTCTTGTCGAGCAGTGTTCTTCGAGGGTACCCTTGGTTAAAAGGGAAACCGATTGGAACACCTCCTTGCGTGTTTGTTTATTTGTTTGTTTGCTTGTTTGTTTGTTTGCTTGCTTATTTGATTGTTTGATTGTTTGATGGTTTGTTTGTTTGTTTGTTTGTTTGTTTGTTTGTTTGTTTGTTTGTTTGTTTGTTTGTTTGTTTGTTTGTTTGTTTGTTTGTGTTTTTGTGTGTTTGTGTGTTTGTGTGTTTGTGTGTTTGTGTGTTTGTGTGTTTGTGTGTTTGTGTGTTTGTGTGCTTGTGTGTTGTGTGGTTGTGTTGCGTGTTGTGTGGTTGTGTGGTTATGTGGTTGTGTGTTCGTTCGTTCGTTCGTTCGTTCGTTCGTTCGTTCGTTCGTTCGTTCGTCCGTCCGTCCGTCCGTCCGTTCGTCCGTTCGTTCGTTCGTTCGTTCGTTCGTTTGCTTGTGACTGTTTGTTTGTGTGTTTGTGTGTTTGTGTGTTTGTGTGTTTGTGTGTTTGTGTGTTTGTGTGATTTTTTGGTTGGTTGGTGGTTGGTTGGTTGGTTGGTTGGTTGGTTGGTTGGTTGGTTGGTTGGTTGGTTGGTTGGTTGGTTGGTTGGTTGGTTGGTCGGTTAGTTGCTTGGTTGTTTCTTTCATTCTTTCTTTCTTTCTGTCTTTGCTTGCTTGCTTGCTTGCTTGCTTGCTTGCTTGCTTGCTTGCTTGCTTGCTTGCTTGCTTGCTTGCTTGCTTGCTTGCTTGCTTGCTTGCTGCTGCTTGCTTGCTTGCTTGCTTGCTTGCTTGCTTGCTTGCTTGCTTGCTTGCTTGCTTGCTTGCTTGCTTGCTTGCCTTGCCTTGCCTTTGCTTGCTTGCCTTGCTTGCTTGCTTGCCTTGCTTGCTTGCTTGCTTGCTTGCTTGCTTGCTTGCTTGCTTGCTTGCTTGCTTGCTTGCTTGCTTGCTTGCTTGCTTGCTTGCTTGCTTGCTTGCTTGCTTGCTTGCTTGCTTGCTTGCTTGCTTGCTTGCTTGCTTGCTTGCTTGCTTTTGTTTGTTTGTTTGTTTGTTTGTTTGTTTGTTTGTTTGTTTGTTTGTTTGTTTGCTTGCTTGCTTGTTTGTTTGTTTGTTTGTTTGTTTGTTTGTTTGTTTGTTTGTTTGTTTGTTTGTTTGTTTGTTTGTTTGTTTGTTTGTTTGTTTGTTTGTGTGTTTGTTTGTTTGTTTGTTTGTTTGTTTGTTTGCTTGCTTGCTTGCTTGCTTGCTTGCTTGCTTGCTTGCTTGCTTGCTTGCTTGCTTGCTTGCTTGCTTGTCTGTCTGTCTGTCTGTTTGTTTGCTTGTTTGTTTGTTAATTTGTGTTTGTGTTTGTGTGTGTGTTTGTTTGTTTGATTGTTTGTTTCTTATGTCCCCCACATCTTTGTGTGGGGTTCTTACTTTTACCGCTCCGCGCCCGCTGTCCGCCGTCCGGCCCCGCCGTCCGCCGCCCGCCCCGCCGCTCCCGCCGCCCACTCACTCACACTCACTGTCTCACTCTCACTCACTCACACTCACTCTCTCACACTCACTCACACACACTCACTCTCTCACACTCACTCACACACACTCACTCACACTCACTCACACTCACACTCACTCACTCACTCACTCACTCACTCACTCACACTCACTCACACTCATCAATCACTAACAGGGGCTGCATTGGGTGGGAGATTTGAGAGCAGGGGCAAGCATTTGGTTGCTGACTGGATGTCTTCGAGGCGCGCGGCTAGGTCAAGGTTTCAATTGCGTGACAGGCGCAGCACTTTGGAGATGGCGCACGATTTTCGTAGCAGGCGAGAATTTTCTGCATCTGGGTGTGTGTTTGCGTTGCAGGGGCAGCAATTTGGTAGGTGTCTAAAGGGGATCTGGATGTTGTCTGATGCGGCGGCTCGGGGGGTCTCAACATCTCATTGCGTGACAGGCGCAGCACTTTGGAGATGGCGCACAAATTTCGTGGCAGGCGCAGTATTTTCTGCATCTGGGTGTGTGTTTGCGTGGCAGGGGCAGCATTTGGTAGGTGTCTAAAGCGACTGGATGTTGTCGAGCGCGCGGCTCGGGGGCTCAATCTGCGTGACAGGCGCAGCACTTTGGGGATGGCTTGCAAATTTCGTGGCAGGCGCAGTATTTTCTGCATCTGGGTGTGTGTTTGCGTGGCAGGGGCAGCATTTGGTAGGTGTTAAAGGGATCTTGATGTTGTCGAGCGCGCGGCTCGGGGTCTCCTCAATCTGCGTGACAGGCGCAGCATTTGGAGATGGCTTGCAAGTTTTTTTTTATTTTTTTTTCATGGCTTAGGCGCAGTATTTTCTGCATCTGGGTGTGTGTTTGCTTTTGCGTTGGGGGGCAGCATTTGGTTGCATGTCTAAAGGGACTGGAGTTGTCGAGCGGCGGCTCGGTGGGGCTTCTCCAATCTGCTGTGGACAGCGCGCAGCACTTTGGGGTTTCAGGCACAGATTCGTGGCAGGCGCGTATTTTCTGCTCTGGTGTGTGTTTGCGTGGCAGGGGCAACATTATGGCAGCTGTTAAAAGCGGGCTGGATGTTTGTCGATGCGCGCGGTTTTCGGGGGCCCTCAATCTGGTTGTCTAGGCGCATAGCACTTTGGATGGATGGCGGCGTTGAATTCTGTGGCAAGCGCAGCACTTTTTTCTGCATCTGGGTGTGTGTTTGCGTGGCAGGGGCAGCATTTGGTTGCATGTCTAAAGGGACTGGATGTTGTCGAGCGCGCGGCTCGGGGGCTCAATCTGCGTGACAGGCGCAGCACTTTGGAGATGGCTTGCAAATTTCGTGGCAAGCGCAATATTTTCTGCATCTGGGTGCGTCGGCCGCCTGCTGAGTATTCACGAGCCAGCGTAGGGACGGGTGAGAGCCAGACCGAAGGTCAGGCAGGTGGTGCGAACTATGATCACACATACCTGGCTGAGCGTCTACGACAGCACCAGCCTGCCTGGCAGCCGACAAAAGGGTATGGCTATGCTTATGATCCTTGACACCTACCAAATGCTGCCCCTGCCACGCAAACACACCCAGATGCAGAAAATACTGCGCCTGCCACGAAATCTGTGCGCCATCTCCAAAGTGCTGCGCCTGTCACGCAGATTGAGCCCCCGAGCCGCGCGCTCGAAGACATCAGTTCCATTTAGGACCAGCTACCAAATGCTGCCTTGCCACGCAAACAATACATGGCCTGGATGTTGTCATGCGCGCGGCTCGGGGCTGGGGGCTCAATCTGAGTGACGGGCGCAGCCATTTTGGAGGATGGCTTGCAAATTCGTTGGGAGCGAGGCGCAGTTAGTTATTTTCTTTCTTTTATGGGGTGTGTTATTTTTGCGTGGCAGGGGCAGCATTTGGTTGCTGTCTAAAGGGACTGGATGTCTTCGAGCGCGCGGCTCGGGGGCTCAATCTGCGTGACAGGCGCAGCACTTTGGAGATGGCGCACAGATTTCGTGGCAGGCGCTGTATTTTCAGCATCTGGGTGTGTGTTTGCGTGGCAGGGGCAGCATTTGGTAGGTGTCTAAAGGGACTGGATGTTGTCGAGCGCGCGGCTCGGGGGCTCAATCTGCGTGACAGGCGCAGCACTTTGGAGATGGCGCCCAGATTTCGTGGCAGGCGCAGTATTTTCTGCATCTGGAGGTGTGTTTGCGTGGCAGGGGCAGCATTTGGTAGCTGTCTAAAGGGACTGGATGTTGTCGAGCGCGCGGCTCGGGGGCTAAATTTGCGTGACAGGCGCAGCACTTTGGAGATGGCTTGCAAAATTCGTGGCAGGCGCAGTATTTTCTGCATCTGGGTGTGTGTTTGCGTGGCAGGGGCAGCATTTGGCAGCTGTCTACAGGGGCTAGATGTTGTCGAGCGCGCGCAATCTGCGTGACAGGCGCAGCACTTTGGAGACGGGGCATAGATTTCGTTTGCAGGCGCAGTATTTTCTGCATCTGGGTATGTGTTTGCGTGGCAGGGGCAACATATGGCAGCTGTCTAAAGGGCAGGCTTCTGCATCTAGGTGTGTGTTTGCGTGGCAGGGGCAACATATGGCTGCTGTTTAGAGAGGCTGGATGTTGTCGAGCGCGCGGCTCGGGGGCTCAATCTGCGTGACAGGCGCAGCACTTTTGTCCAGACTCACTTGCACTCATTCACACTCACTCACTCTCACTCAGGCTTATAGACTTCCAGCTCAGGCTTATTAGAGCTCGAGCTCAGGCTTATTAGACTTCCAGCTGTCTGAAGAAGAGGAAGCCGTGAATAATCTAGCGCCTGACTCTGCCTCGCGAGCGAAAAGAAGAGAGCACTCTACTAGTGACCGAGCGCTACCCCGTGGCCACTCACTCACTCACTCGCTCAGTCATTATCGCATGGCCACCAGAGAACCATTCACTGAAAAAATGCGCATGTGGGGTTATCCGGTCCTTTAATTTGTTTTGTTTGTTTCTGTGTTTTCTTGCTTGCTTGCTCGCTCGCTCGCTCGCTCGCTCGCTTGCTTGCTTGCTTGCTTGCTTGCTTGCTTGTTTTTTTGGGGGGTTCCCCTATTTTTGACACATGCCCAAATGGGAGTCTTAGCCATTGCTGCGGAGGTCAGCCTTTTGCTCCCCAAGCTTAGCCCCCAAGCGGATCTTCGGACATCTACATATCATTATCGGCTCTTCCACCTCTCACACACTGACCAAAGTCATCTGGACGCCAACTGCTGAGACTGGCCGGCTTGCAGCTCCTACACCGGAAAGGGACTTGAGAGCCAAAAGAAAACCACCAGTTGTAGACCAAAACTGGATTTGGGGGGTCCTTTTGGTGGAAGCCTACAAGATATGAAGCAAAGGGGGGCCCTCAAAAAGTGGCCCAGTTGCCGCCTTTTCACGTCAGAAAAAAAAACCTTCGCTGGTCGCATTCGCTTTCCTTGGGGCCCTTGCTCAAAGCTGTCGAGGCTGTGGGAACCGTCCTGCGCGGTGGGAGCCCCCTTTCAAGAGAAGCCTTCTGCGGCTCAAAGCCAAAGAGGGGACCCCCCCAAAAAAAAAGAGAGAGAAACACGCACACACACACACAAACACAAAAAACAAAGCCCCAAAAAAACCCTATTGTATAGCCCCTGATACACCTTCTTGGTCGCCTTATTTGTCGCAACTCTCCCCGATTGGGATTGAGGGGTGCCCATTGAGGGCTATTGGGGGGCCCTTGGCATCGTGGTTTAAACATATTTACCAAGTCTTTTGTTGCAACAGTCTGCTCCCCACACAGAGGGTTGCAACCAGCTGTTCCCCAAATAAAACCGAAGAAAGCCTAAAAAGACTGCACCAAAAAGATGGTTTGTTTGGTTCCATACTCATCTGCAGGGGAGTAATTAGGTGAACCCTTTTGGTTGGCATCATATACATCCAAATCCCGAGCAAAACTCGTAGCCAGGTCGCATTATAGTTCACCAACCTGAAACAAGAACTCCGAAGGCCTAAGGGATCTTCGTTGTGGATAAGGTCACAACTGCCCTCTCAGTTGCCCCAAAGAACCCAAAGCAAATAACAGAAGCTTTTGGGGCCATGGCAAACAGACCAAAAGCCAAAAGGAAGCCCCTCTTTTTGTTTCAGGGTTCGCCTATGTTGAGACGACCAAATCAACCGTTGGATGCAACGTGCTTCTGCGGCTAATGGATTCCAGCGATTGTAGTCAAGCCACTTGCTGCAATGATGATTGAAACGCAATGCAAGTGCAGCAAAGCGAGCGGGCGCCATTTCTAAGCCGCCCTGTTCGCGAACCTTGAGGCTCAGGTGTCCGTTGAAACACCACGTCAGCATGAATTTCCTAAACATTCTATGTGAATGTGTGTCTGTGTGCATGTGTGTCTGTGTTCGTGTCCGCGTCTGTGTTTGTGTGTGTGTTTCTGTGTGTGTGTGTGTGTTTCTGTGTGGGTGTGTTTTTTTTTTGTGTGTGTGTGTGTGTGTGTGTTTGTGTTTGTGTTTGTGTGTTTGTGTGTTTGTGTGTTTGTGTGTGTTTGTGTGTGTGTTTGTGTGTGTGTTTGTGTGTGTGTTTGTGTGTGTTTGTGTTTGTGTTTGTGTTTGTGTTTGTGTTT
>CAUJNA010003400.1:207500-222997 GCA_963377175.1 Effrenium voratum | reverse complement strand
GTGCGTGCGTGCGTGCGTGCGTGCGTGCGTGCGTGCTTGCGTGCGTGCGTGCGTGCGTGCGTGCGTGCGTGCGTGTGGGTGTGTGTGTGTGTGGGTGTGGGTGTGGGTGTGGGTGTGGGTGTGGGTGTGGGCGTGCGCGCGCGCGTGCGCGTGCGCGCGCGTGCGCGTGCATTTGCGTGTGCGTGTGCGTGTGCGTGTGCGTGTGCGTGCGCGTGCGCGTGCACGTGCGCGTGCGCGTGCGCTTGTGCGTGCGCTTGTGCGTGTGCGTGTGCGTGTGCGTGCGCGTGTTGGGGCAGCGTTGCGCGATGGCGTAGCGGCGTGCGCGAGCGCGGGCGCGGGCGCGGGCAGGCGCAGGCGCGTTCGGCGTGGCGCGTGCGCGTGGGCAGCTTTGCCCGCGCGCGTGCGCGTGCAGCGTGCACGTGCTCGTGCTCGGCGCGTGCGCGTGTGCTGTGTGCGCGCGTGTGTGTGTGTGTGTGTGTGTGTGTGTGTGTGTGTGTGTGTGTGTGTGTGTGTGTGTGTGTGTGTGTGCATGTGCGTGTGCGTGTGCGTGTGCGTGTGCGTTTGAGTGTGCGTGTGCGTGTGCGTGTGGGCGTGTGTGTGTGTGTGTGTCTTTCTGTCTTTGTGTTTGTGTCTTTGTGCTTGTCTCTTTGTGGTTGTGTCTTTGTGTTTGTGTCTTTGTGTTTGTGTTTGTGTTTGTGGTTCTGTGTGTGTGTGTGTGTTTGTGTGTTTGTGTGTGTGCGTGTTTGTGTGTTTGTGTGTGTGTGTGTGTGTGTTTGTGTGTGTGTGTTTGTGTGTTTGTGTGTGTGTGTGTGATTGTGTATGTGTGCGTTTTTGTGTGTGTGTGTGTGTGTTTGTGCGTGTGTGGTGTGTGTTGTGTGTTGTGTGCTGTGGGCGTGCTTGTGTGTGTGTGTGCTTGTGCGTGTGTGTGTGTGTTGAGTGTGTTGTGAGCTGTGTGCTTAGTGCTGTGTGTGTGCTGTGTGCTGTGTGGTGTGTGTTGTGTGTTGTGTGTTGTGTGTTGTCTGTGTGTGCTGTGTGTTGTGTGCTGTGTGTTGTGTGTTGTGTGTTGTGGGATGTGTTGTGTGTTGTGTGATGTGTTGTGTGTGTGCTGTGTGCTGTGTGTGTGTGTGTGTGTGTTGTGTGTTGTGTGTGTGTGGTGGGTGTGTGTTGTGTGTGTGTGTGTGCTGTGTGAATCGTGTGTGTGTGTGTGTGTTGTGTGTGTGTGTTGTGTGTGTGTGTTGTGTGTATGTGTTGTGTGTGTGTTGTGTGTTGTGTGTTGTGTGTGTGTGTATGTTGTGTGTTGTGTGTGTGTTGTGTGTGTTGTGTGTGTGTGTGTTGTGAGTGTGTGTGGTGTGTGGTGTGAGGTGTGAGGTGTGTGGTGTGTGGGGTGTGTGGCGTGTGAGGTGTGTGGTGTGTCGTGTGTGGTGCGGGGTGTGTGGTGTGTGGTGTGTGGTGTGTGGTGTGTGGTGTGTGTGTGTGTGGGTTAGTGGGTGGGTGGGCTACCATGTGTGTGCTTGTGCGTGCGCGGCGTGTGTGCGCGCGTGCGTGTGTGTGTGTGTGCGCGCGCGCACCTCGCGCAGGCGCAAGCGTGCGTCTGAAGCCCCCTGGACGGCGTAAAACCCAGCCGAAAAAATGACCTTCAAAAGCAAGAGGTTTCACACCTAGCTCTTTGGGCGACCCCAGCTGAACCTGGGGAGGAGCCTGGCCTCATTGGGCCCCTTCATGGGGGGCCTGAGCGGAATCAACCTCTCGGCTTCAGCCATTCCAACTCCCCGGAGTGTCCTCTTTGCCCTCCGCCTCGCATCAGTTCACATTTTCAAGGCATGGAGTCTGCCTGTTAAGACCCAAGGAGGTTCCCCACTACCATCTTACACCCTCCACCTTGCTGGTCGATGTGGCTTAGTGGCTTGGTGTGGTGGCTTGGATGCTGGAGGGAACCGCTACAAACTGGCAAAAGAAAGCAACCCTTGGAATGGTCATATATCGGTGTGTGCTGTTTGCTTGGTATCCTTTACAGCCTGGAGTAATAAAAAAAGGAACGCCAAGAAAACATGTTGGGGCCCAATCCCTATTTTGACGCATACTCGCATGGAGTGTGGGGGAATTGTACGAATTTGCCAACCGCACTCGCTTGTGTGTCTTCAGTGGGACAAGGTATCTTTCAGGCAACTGGTATCAGATTTTAAATCAGAAATGGACGCCCAGGAATCTTCATAAGGCTCGCGGTTGGAATCCCTCAGTCGGTCTGCTTGCGATCTGATTTACCCAGATAAAGTCACGGTGATCCGGAGGCAAGAAATTGAGGGGCACCGTTGGTTTTAAACACCGGGGTCCTGGTGCCCTTCAAATTTTGTTAACAGCATGCCAAAAGGAGGCTTCAAGGGGGCGTTCAAACATGTAAGCGGGTTAGGTTGGCCCGTTTGCCAATACGGGGCAGTCCAAAAGTGGGCCGCGTCAAACTTCGGCCCAAATACACAGAAAATCACCTTGTAAGTTCTGTGGAAGTGGATCAGGTCCATAATTGCTCTGAGGCTGCTTGCGGGACCGTCTGTACCTTGCGTTGCTTGACGCCCATTGAAGAGCAACAAGTGGGTATTTCCAAAACTAGGAGACTAAAGCTGGCTTCATAGGGAAAGCCCTCAAGACAATTGAATTATTGTTGGTCTCCTTCGACAAACAACATCCAACATAGGGTTGCAACAGCGGACTTGGCTCATGTGTATTCCCTTTGCCAAGACAGATCAAACATAGGCTTCAAACAGACGACCGCTGAAAACAGGCTTCCTTTTGGTCTGGCACAAACTCACATCAAGACAGGGGACGCCTCCAAAAGATTGATCGCCCGCCGACAAAAAAGAAGAGCCAGGGTTCAGAACAGCGGTTCAGAACAGCGGACCTCGTGAAAGGCGGTTTCCTCTTGGTCATATTTCCATCGCATGTGAAGCACAGTTGGGATGGACAAGTGATGTTTGGTTGTCCAAAGTCGACGGTGTCTTCTTTTGGGTTTTGCTCTTTGGTCTAATTTCAGCCCCGCAAGGCTGTTTTCTGGGGGCATGTGACGCTTTTTCCTCAAACGATGCTAAAGGATGGGCCGTTGCCGCACGAGTAAGTGGTAGCTTGAACAGGTTGGCGCCCCACTTGGATGCTTGCCACTTGGGACGCGCAACCTCGAGGTGGTCCTCTGAACATGAATTCCAATTTGGGTGACCCTACATGGCTGTGGGTCAAAAATAGGGTAACCCCAAAATGGAACCCTGGCAAATGGAAACATGGACTAAAACCTGCGGTCCAATTCCCGATGGTTTAATTTTGACCCATGCCCACATGGGCCTTGAGAAACACAAGTACTTGCCGTGCACGGATCCTGGAGAGCATGGACCTCTTTGGGCGACCTCGATGCATCTGCAGGGCGTCTTGCCCGTTTCTCAAACAGAACCCTTACAACTGGGAGACGATAAACGCGAATCCGAGCGCATGTCGGAGCCTTGCTGATGAGCAACTTGTGATGCGCCCTGAGCCGTGCATGTGAGGATCGACATCGGCATGCAAAGCATGCACATCGTCACAATGACCCACCTATGCCCCCTGCTGCAAGTGTTCCGTCCAAACTGGTTGTCCAAACTAGTTGCGTGGAAGACCGGCCCCTTGAACATGAGTGTTTCCCAAATCAGGAATAGACACCTGGCAAATAACAATGGCTTCCTTGCGGTGCGTCTTCTTCTGTTCACCATATCAAAAGCCTGAGCTCGATTGAGATGTCCCTTTTTCCCGCCCAATGATTTTCGATCATCAAATCACCCAAAAGGTGTATTTTTCCGGGAAACAGCCATTGCCCCCCACAAAAAGGACGCAATAGAAAACCAAACCGAGTTTCTCCTTACTTGTAAACCTACTCTTTGCACAAGCACCCTGGGAGGTCCCCGCCCGTGGCCGTGGCCCATCCGCGCGTTCCCAGGTCCCTGGAAACGCGTCGGAGTCCGAGTGGCGTGAGGAAGCTGAGGTCCGTGGATTGGGTCGGGGTGGCGAAGCCCGTGTGCAGCGGATGCTGCAGCTCCTATGGCTGCTCTCAAAAAACCGGAATTCCAAAATCCGACCTTGGCAAGTGGAATGGACCAACACCCGCGGTTTGCCCCTCCAGTGCAAAAAAAAATGAGCCACAGCCATATGCTCGCAGAGTTCCATCGGCCCACTTTGAGAAGAGCTCGCTCAAAAAGAGGACTCAGGATGGTTCCAAGCTTCAGAGGTGTCAAATCACGTTTCCAAGCTTGGGCTTCTTTTTTTTCCTATGCCTGGTCTGGTTTTGGTTTAAGGCTCGGAACCCGTTTTTGACCACTGGGCTAAGGACCCTGACAATTTAAGCCCAGCCTGTGGATGCTTGCGAGTTGTGCTTTTCCAAGGCTGCGCCTGCGTCCCTATTTGCAAAAGCCAGGCCTTGGAGGCTTGTGCTTCTTGAGAGACCCCATCTCAGGTTGGGTGCCATGTTCATCGGCAGAAAATGAGGTTGTGCTTATTTGAGGATACCCATTTCAGATTTGTAAAACCAAAGACTGTCCTTTGGTGCAAGCGCTGGGAACCCGTTTGTTAGAACCTGTTGACATGTAATTTCTGCACTGCCTTCAAATGCGTCTGGTTTCTTGGGGCTTGGTACCCTTTCAGGCTGGTTTGGTTGGGCAACCGAAACCACCCATACCTAAATGGGCCGCTCGAAAAGTGAACAAGTTCTAATTTCAGGGTCTGTACCCTTTCTTGGCCCAAAGCTGCAAATATGTTGAGATTCCTTTTCAGAAGAATGCCCACGCTCAAAATGAAAACAACAAAAACATCTAGGAGATCCCAGTCATGCTCTCTTGAGAACCATGTTCTGAGATGGTATCCAAAGAAAGAGCTTAGGTTTCGGAAGAGAACAAATCCGCTGGGAATCTAGGTGCTAGATACTTGCTCGAACAAAGAAAAGCGAAAAGGGGACATCATGCCTGCGCAAGTATGCATGATTCGCCAGCTGGAACCCAGAAATACACCAAAGTAAGAAGTGGGTGAGCGCGCGCGTTTGACGCCTGATCACTGCACTTTGCCCAGAAACGTGGCAGGTATCGAGGCTCCGGTGGCCTGATTCAGAAAATTTTACGGGAACAAGCTAACCCAAATTTAAAGTCCTTTAAGTGTGGGGAGGAGAAGCCAATTGCATCCTGTTCCTGCGATTTACTGGCTTCTTGATGTGATCACTGAAACTAGGTGAAATAGAAAAATCACCAGCTTGTATGAGTTTGTGTGAGGGTACCCTGCTTTTGCCTTGCTTTATGAAATGGACCGAGAAACAACCTTCAAGCCAGAGGTCACTCTGAAAATCAGGGCACCCCCAAAAAGCGTGGTTACCTCTTGGTTTCCCTTTAAAACAACCCAAAATAGGGTACCCCCACCCCCCGCCCAAAGAAAAGAAAAGTAAAACAAAATGCTTGGCCGCAAAGAGCCCCCGCCCCCCCAGCCAAAACCAACAAAACTCGAGGAAAAGATCACTCAAGAAACTCACGAATTGTTGCAGCCAAGTGGATATCTTATCTTGCGGGAAACCCTTCTTTTGGTTTTAAGAGGACACCACGCGGAAACCAACCTTTTGGAGGTGCTCCAATCTTGAGACAAACCCAAATGTGCTTTTGTCAAAACCACTCCAGGGTGGAAATAGGAAGCCCTGTCTAGACCGTGGATGCGCCACACCAGACATCAGGAAATGGGGAAGTCATCATTCAAAAAGCGCGCGTACAGCCAGAGTTAAATATAGCGCATTCAAACGGCAATTTAGTGCCTCACTCCACATCCTTTGGGATGACCAAGTTCGGTATGCCGCACTTCCCGAAAAGAGCTCTCCTGCTTCAGCTCATTGAAGATGTCTTCGCCTCACACCAATCCCACCGTCGCGAGCGTGCTTTCCCCTGATGTGGGCAACTCAAACCCTCAACGGGCAAAACAAGGGGCTCGTCCACCCCATGGGTGTTTCTCGAAATGGCGGACCCGTTTTGGCTGGCATTTGAAGGGAAACAAAGAACCAACCGTTTTAGGGCACATCGTTCTTCCGACCAGGGAGACAAGGTATGGCCGCCCTTCGGACCAAGAACCTTTGATGCGTTAGGGGGTAGGAATGTCATAACCACATCCCGAGCTGCAAACTGTACACACACCTCCTAGCCAGGTCGGAAATTCCCCTTATCGCAACCTTGGTCTAGCTTTGTCTTCACCAGGGATGTTTTGGGCTGGCTGTGGATTTGGGGTCCCAAAAGGGGGGGAGGTCTCAGAAACGAGGAATTTGTTTCTCCCAGAGCAGTGGTAAGTTTGGCTTTGAATGACACCTAGTTCTTCGGCTATGCAATGCAACTTGGTCCATAAGAACAACACTCCCCATTATTCCCGAAACAGCAAAAGGACAACTCCATCCCCAAACCATAAGTGCGTGCGGTCATATGGCTCCCTGGTTCACAATCCAAGTCGCGCCTTTGCCCAGAGCGGCCAGGACTTTTGGTTGACTCATTCGCTGAGCTTCCCCCAGGACTGATAAACCGGTTGATTCATAGGCGCAGTCCGTGTTGGGGATTCGAAACGCTGTTGGGTGGACAAACACTACGAATCTACCAGGCTGCCGCAACTCATCCGGAATCAACACTTAGCATCACCCACCAAATGAAACATCACATAACTTGAAGGAAAGCCTAAGAAACTCTGCAATTATCGATTTCACCTGATTGGAAGATTTCGTTTTTGTCTGACAGAATCATATGCGGCGCACAGATTGTGCTAAGCCAGCACAAAGGACCTGGAATTCAATGGTTCACGTACGGCAATGACGAAAGGAAGACCCAAACCAACAAGTCAATAAGTTCATGAACTTTCATGAAAACCCAAGTTGATTTGTGGGTGACCCCCAATGATGGGAGCCCTTCACATGAGCAACGGTCAAATTGGTTGTGTTCGGCAAGAGGACAAAAGGGATTGAAAACAGAACAGGCACCACTGAAGGTCTGGGATGCTTATCAATTCTACTCATTCAAGCTGGTTGGCATAAGTAACATCTTTGCGCAAGCCGAGAAAGGGGCCCCCCGCAAGGAGCCTCCTTCACTAAACACGATCATGTTGGAAGTTCCTATAAGGCACAATCAAACCTGGTACTACAATGGTCTACCCAACTCCATGTAAAGACTCAGAATGGCGGATTCCGCACCTATTTGCGCTTGTCTTCTTTGGAGGGTAACTGAAAGAAAAGCCACGCCAAAACGGGAAGGGGGGTCCCCATTTAGGTTGGGACCGGGGTTCTGACTACGCCAAGGTAGACTAAAATGGTTGAATTCTCCCCGGGTACTGGCACCTCTGGATTTGACTCTGCCTTGTAGTCAAAGAATGGCGGGAGGGGGGGGGGCAATCGAGTTAGTTGGTTCCTTTCTCCCTAATGGGTACCTTCAAAACACGGACCTGGGCTTCAACCTCCATTGAAAGAAGGGTTGACCCAATTGTGGTGCTTACAATCCTTCGGTTGGTGGTTATATCAACCCATTGTTTGAATGACCCAAATCGAATTCTGCATAGCTGCCCTTTTGGAACAAGACATGGCCCTGACACAAAACCCATCCATTCATCTAAACCTGTTGTGACACACATCTTATTTCTATCCAAACGATCTGATCAACCCTAACCAAAACTAGGTGATCCAAAGCCCCGCGGAATTCCCCACGCGTTGGGACTGACCAACGGGCGGCACTCGGTCCGGCCAAGGGGCCACAGCTCCGGCTCCCGGTGGCGCGGGACGCCGCCTCGATGCGGAGTGGCAACCCTTTGGATGTCCCCAGTTTCAGTGGAGCTCAGCTGAGGGTGTTTTTTGCAAATGTTCCTCAGTTTCTTTTTTTGGTTGTTGTTTTGTTTTTGTGTTTTTGCGAAGCTACCCTTTTGAAAGTCTTCCATAAGGGGAACAAAACACATGCGCAGGGGAAAAAAAGAACACGCGCAAGGAAAGGGGCCTTTGGGACCAGCCCCATGTTGTTCGGTGTTGATAGGGAACATCCACCTTAACGCTGGAACCATACTCTGAGGCTGAGAGCCATTGGCCTCTTGCGCCCCTATTCCTTTGGAAAACCTACAGCCACATAGTATGTGTCTTTTGTAGGGAACCCCTTTTTGGGTTGCTTCAAAGATAAACCAAAGGGAAACTGCCATGTTTCGGGGCCTGAAAAAGGCACACCCATCATATCCCTCGTAGGGAAGGGTGAACGACCTATGAGGTAAGGGGCGCAGTTCTGATCACTGCGTGGCGGGGGCGTACAGCCCTCGAAGAGTTCCATTGCTTTGTGCACCCAAATGGCTTCCAAGGAAAAATCAACCTCCAGGCTTTTGTCTGCTGGGTAAATGGAGCTTTGCCTCGAACAAGAGGTGTGGCCTTAGAGCCCGCACGAGCTGCGGGAACTTGATCCCCCCAGCCCCACACAGTCGCTAGCCATTCCGAGGACTGCTGTGGCTAGCGGGTGTGGCTCAAAATGACTGAGCTCCTGATATGGGTGTGATTGCTTTGCAGTCCACCCCTTGGTGGACACTCAACACTCAACTTTCGGTGGGGATGAATCTGTCAACCAACCACCAAAGGAGGTGGTTCCACCACGTCTGTGGAACCTTTCGAGGCAAATCAGGAGATCAGCATCAACGAAACAGCCCGGATAACCACAAAGAGTGGTTTGATGGTTGAATCTGATCCATTCCTCTAATGTTTGTTCTCAATTCCGGAACCTCAAAAGGATCCCCAAATAACGGAGCTACATCATGAGCTTTCGCGCAACCCCTAAAATGATGAGCTCGCCATAAAGCAGGCAGATTCATGCAAGTGACACTGAAATTCGCTATGGTGCTTTCAGGGACATCCCTGGCCCGCCACCTTATCCCATTGACTTGTACCCTCTATGCATCCAGGGACTCCCCTGTCACCTGTTTGACCCAATGAGCTCCCCCAACTAGATCCACCTTTCTCCAGCCCTTGAGCCAATCCAAAAGGAAATGCCAAATAAAAAGCTCGCCTTAGAGGGACGAAATCACGCACCAGCTGACAGGCGGTTTGTCCCATTAGGGCTTTATCCCTCTAGTGCTAGGCGGATTTCGTCCATCCACACGGCTCCTACGCCCCCAATATGTCGCCTTACCGCATGAAACTCCGAGCTGCCGCTCAGACCCATCCCGAGCCCCGGTTCTCAAGCTTGCACTCCACAGCTGCTTCTTCCATGCCAAAAAATCCCTAAGTGTCCAAAAAGCAGCGGTTGAGTTGGTTGGGGGTGCTGGAGCCAG
This sequence comes from Effrenium voratum, assembly GCA_963377175.1. Lineage (NCBI taxonomy): Eukaryota > Dinophyceae > Suessiales > Symbiodiniaceae > Effrenium > Effrenium voratum. Next base: position 213,694 of record CAUJNA010003400.1, on the reverse strand, counting down.
AGTCTTCAGAAGAGCCTGAAGAAAGAGAAAGTTGACCCGAATACCAGACTGCGAGCAATCGTTTTGGGGCAAAGGAGTGCTGCCTACCAGGCCCTCAAGGTCATGTGGCACATGTACAAGATGCATGTGGCTGGATGGTTGGAAGCAACTGCGGCCAAAGCAAGAAACAAAAGACACCCTCACTGTACGACTCGTGACCTGAGATGACGCATTGCCATCTTGAGATTCCCGCAGTCCTTGCCGTGTTGCTGCCGGTTTTGTCGGAGCTATTCCGACAATTGTCTCTGTTCTTGTCTTTGCGGACCGTGTCCAAAGCACGAACTCAGACACAACACCGCATCTCTAGCAAAAAACTCCACAGTCCAACAATAACCAGCCGAGATGTGGCTCAAAAACGACTCCCACGTCTCAGAGCATCCAACAAGCATGAAATAAAACCCATGGTCAAGAATCAAAAGGGATTCTTGCCGCACCTGTCCATGGCTGGCGCTATCCCTTACTCACCTTCAATGGTTGTCAGCCCAATAGGCCTTATTCGACACTTCGCTAGTTGCCCATCTGCCCTACGGGTTGCCAAGGCTAGGCACACACACACACAAGGCGCTCTTTGCGGGGGCTATTTAATTTGGCTGTGGCTCCAAAAACCGGTACCAAAATGGAACCCTGGTAAGTGGAAACATGGACCAAAACCTGCGTAACCCCTCCTGTTTAATTTTGAGCCACACCCATTTGGGGGGTGGGGGGGGGGGGCCAAGGACCATGGATGCGGACCAGGTGCGCGAGCGCGAGGCACCCCGTCGGGCCACTTGAAGCTGAAGAAGTCGTCATCCTTGAGATACGGATATGCCAGACCCCCACTGGATGTTCATGGCAAAACAACTTGGCATTCTCTTTTTTGGTAGTTGCTTTAACAGGAAACTCCTTCCAAGAAACAAAGAACCGCTTCTCTGGGAGTCTGAGTGATTCCAACCTAAACGGCTGGTTTAAATATGGTTTAGCTTGGGAGGTTCTCCAGAATGGACTCGACATTCGCCCCCGCCTTGGGGGTGAAAACAAGGAAATCAAACGGAACCAACCATTTAAGTGGCGATTCCTAGGTTGAGGACCTCCCATGTCAGTTTCCTCCGTTTGCTTGTGCATTTGGTGCGCATGTGGAATATGGGTATGTGGCATAATAGGAATCTGACCCCCAAAACTGCTCCGCGTGTCCTTTGGTTTCCTTGTCAACCAGGGTGAAATGGGTACCAAGCCCGTCAACAAAAAAAAAAGTTCCTTTTTGTCGAGATGAACACCTTTCACTATCAAAGGCGTCCCTGTTTCCAATGGCCACTGGCCGCTGCACCCCCCAAAAACACACTGGCACGCACAAACAAGCAAACAAACAAGCAAGCAAGCAAGCAACCAACCAACCAAACAAACAAACAAACAAACATATCCCCTGGCTCGCATTTTGGGGTTCACAGAACATATGTTCAGATGTCGTTTCATGTGTCAGAGACAGACAAATTTCACCATCTGGATAGACAACCTGACTCCCGCCCTAAAATTTACCTTTTTTTAGGGGAATCCAGGGATCCGGAAAACCTGGTCCTCGTCCCGCACCTGGCGAAGTTCGAAGTTCGAAGTCCCCAAAAACTTCTACAAGCATGAAAACAGGTACCCTCAAAGGACAACCAGTAGCATGCATGAAGGTGCTAAACTGCATGAGCCAACTGTTTGCTACGAGTACACAGCCACAGGAATCAAAGGGTCACTCCATCAACCCTCTGATCTGCAAGAAGGCGCGGGCGAAAGACTGATGCAACGAGACGATCACCGCAGTCCAAGCATGCATGGGCCTCACCTACAGTATGGCCGACGACGGCTTGATACCATGCTATGCAAACGATGACGGCAAAGATAAGGACTGGGCCTAAGAAAAGGACTGCAAACCGCCGCAGCAAGTGATGGTCCCTCTAAGAATTTGATCAAGGCGCCCTCCCACTGGCGCTATGTTGTCAAAGGGATTTTGACCCAAAAAATGGCTCGGCTTTCCTGGTACCTTCAAACCTTTTGCTGCCCAAAAAAAAAAGGCGGCAAAACCAACCCTGGGACCTGTGGGTGGGTGTTTTTTCTCCTTTTTTTTGTGTGTGAGGTCTCTTGTGGTGACATTGTGCGTGTGCGCCAAGCGCAAGCTCTCGAGCCATGGCCTCTTGGGTGATGTCCTTCGAGCTCGGCACCTTGCAGAAAAAAATGCTTGACTTTTCTGTTTGCGCAAACCTTCCTCTAAAGAAACTGGCTAGTTAGTTGCTTGCTTTCTTGCTTGCTTGGTTGCTTGGTTGCTTGGTTGGTTGGTTGCTTGGTTGGTTGGTTGCTTGGTTGCTTGGTTGGTTGGTTGGTTGGGTTGGGCTCTTTGGTTGCTGGCTGGCTGGCTGAGAAGGGAGATAGGGACTGCAAAAACCAATCCAACTTTGGGGGGAATCTCCGAAAGGAGCCTTGCTTTGGGCTCCATGTTGATTTGAGAGCATAAACGCAACCCAAAACCCAACATTGCCTACATCGCCCAAATTCTTGGCCCAAACGCCCAAATTCTTGACCCAAACACCTAGACCTCAATGCTGGCCCATATTTCGATCCTCAAACAGCCTTTGCCTCCCCAACCCCTCGCCCGAAAAAGCCCTGAAGCATTGGATCCAGGCCTCTCTGTGTTTCGCTTGATGAAAGGACACGCACCACTCACAGGGTCCAGCTGCTTTGTATGCCTGGAGTCATGCACACGAAAGGCAGGCTATATGTTAATATACTCTGCCCTGATTGCTGCAAGGAGAAAAACAGACACACACCAAGCAAACACCCACTCAAAAGCTCAGGCTCTCTCAGTTTTCTGGGTCTCTTAGCTAAATTTTAAAATGGGGCGTCGCGATTCGGGAGTTGAGAACTTTGATTCTAGAAAAGGAACACCTATGAGCTTTGGAGGAAAGTTCGTGCACGTGAAAGCTGTACGGGCCAAAACGAAAGTCACGCAGGGCGTTGGCATCCTGCGTTGTTCATAGCTCTCTGAAGCCGCACGACCATTCGCCTTGCAATTTGCTTGCATGCCAACCCGAACGACGGGTGTAACATAGAGGGTACCCATCCCATGTTGCCCTCAGAAAAGGGCTCCGGGCCGCCGTCTCCAGCCTGCACAAGGGAGAAGTTGTTGGCCTTTTGGAGGGGGGCGGGAAGGGGATCGTGTTGAACTGTTGTGGTTCACGGTGTGTTTCAGGTGTTTAGGGTGCTGACCAACTTTAGGGTGGTTTAGGATGCTTGGGGTTGCCACTTTGTTCAGAGTGCGAGGGAGCCCCAACTTGTGGAGTGCTTTAAAGCTTGGTACCCTCGAAGTGGACAGAAAAAGTTGCACTTGGGTTACTCAAGGCTCGCCCCCACTTGGGTGAACGAATCCATCTCTTGAATCGGACGTGGTGAATGTTGATTTTACACCAATCAACCTGATGGATGTAGTGAAGGATTCCCTTTGAGTTGGGACACCCCTCCAATAATCACCCAGTTGTTCAATTCATCCTGGGTCTTGTCCCCTTTCAACATCCCGCCAAAAACTTTAAGTTGGCCGCAAAAGGTGACGTGGGATATATGTAGGGAACCCTGCCGAACGGTTTAGAACCGTCCTTCCTCGGGCGCTTCCCAATCTTGGACTTCGCGGCTGAAGAGCGGGGTTCAAAATGGAGGGTTGCAATCCCTCGATGAAATCCACTACAAACAGGGTTCCCTATGTCTCCTCTTTTGGTGGTTTCAAGCATCACCTTCCGGTTGCCAACGTCAAGTGTGCTTCCTTTTGGTGGGGTGATGTGAAAAAGGGATACGTAGGGAGCCCCGACAAAAGGGGCTCCTTGCGCAACGCTTGGCCTAAGGGAAGGAACAAGGATGAAAAAAGAACAGCCCCGAGGCTTTCCAAAGGTGAGTCCGGAAAAGAAAGACCTTGCTTGAACCAATCTCACGGATTCAGCGTGTGCAAAGCGCAACCGGGTTTCAGCGGTTTCGACAGCGGCTGACGCCCAAAGAGATGTTGGATGCTGGTCCATATCTGGTGGATCCTTCAAAATGTGTGGACAATTCAGTATGTGTCCGATTCCGGACAAAAGGAATAACCTCCAAAAAAGGGGGCCTGCGTCATACATTGGTTCGTTTTGCCTCCAGGCAAGCTCGGTGATCATTTGCCCAGGAGATCCCTCGTTTTGCAACTGCGACTTACCTGCCAGGCGTTTTGGGGCAGACACATGCTTCAAGTTTAGATGGCTGATCTGCTCAAATGACTTGACGGGAAGTGTCGAAACTTTCTGGGCCTGTACTATCAATTGGCCTCGTAAGCATTTTGGAGCCACAGGTTGGGGGCGATTTTGGCTTGCCCTTTTATTCCAACATAATTTGACTAAAAAGCGGCTTTGAAAACGCATAGCCGGTGTGCGGGGACTAAAGTCGCATCTTTTTGGAACCGGATCCACAAGCAACTAGAGGACCCCCCAATATGGCGGTCTTCATTTTGGCTTCCAGAGGACTTTCATGGGTCGTCTTTGCGCTCGTTTTGTCCAGATGATCCAGATGTCAACACATTTCCCGGAAGGGAAACCAGGAGCGCCCAAGAAAGTGCGGCTTGGGGAAGGCTGGCCGGCTGATCTCTTCCGACAGTTTGCAGCTTTGGCTTTGGAGGAGTCACAGCCTTGCTTAAACCCGTGGGCAAACAAAGAGCACAGGGATTGAACGCGGGCGGGGGTTGGGTTCCAGCTACGCCCAAACAGGCGATTCGCACAAAAAAACGAAATGAGGGAAGTGCCAAAAAGACATGCCAAGTGCAGTTCACAAGGCTCAATGCCCAAGATTGACAAAGGGGGAAAAGTGTTTGTTTGGAGCGGTGACTCCTCTTTTGGGGCTCCATGTTGTGTTGACCCCGGATTGATAAACTCGTTCTAATAATATAGAGGGTGGGCCCTCCAGAAGTGGTCTGAATCCCCACAGCACCCAAGAAAAATAGGCCAGGTTCATTCATCCGGGCTCGACATTCGGCAGGAGAGAATGGGGGGCGTCAATTTGTGACGGGCAACCTCGTTTTTGGGCGGCACATGGGAGCCAAAGACATAAGTTCAGGTGACAATCCCAACAGCATGCGTGCTCTTTTTCGACCCTCGCGGAACCCTGCGAACCCTCGCGAAGTCTTGCTGACCCTCACCACAAAGCCGCCCTGACCACCCTGAGCCCCGTAGACCTTTGCGGAACCCAGCAGAACCCTCGCAGCGAGAACCTCCGGAACCTTGCTGGAACACCTCCGGTGCGCCAGACCACCGAACCTTCCTTGAACCTTACACCTCCACGCAACCTCCACAAACTCCGGAACCATTGCTTGAACCTACACCTTGCGCCAAACCGGAACCTTCCCTACCATCTGGCCTGCACCAGACCATTCCGGAACCTTGCCTGCACCAGACTTGTTTTTGATTTTACCATGACTTTCTGCTGCTCAGAATCCCTGACTGCTGTCAGGGCCAGCATCATCACAAGCTCCTTTCCTACTCCTGGCCAGCTGGCCATGAGGGCCTGGAAAAAGGAAAGGCCATGAAGTAGTTGGGTACTGGGAGCATGTGGAGCAAGAAGACTTCTGACACCTTCCTTGAACCGAACAACTGGACCAGTTTGGGTGGCGGCACACGAACGGGGGCTTAAGGCGGTGGGGAGAAGAGCTCTCGCCCTGGATGACGTGCCCACGGACATCAAGAGAGCAAGAGAGGTGAAGGCGCGGGAGAACGTCGACGAAGACGGCGATGTGGTGGTGAACGAGCCTGGAGAGATGCCTGCCAGGGCAGCTCGAGAAAGAGATTCCTTGGCTGCTCCCTCCAGCGGCTCGAGTCGCCTTCCAGGCGGAGATCAAACACTGGAAGGAACACCTCGACTTCAAGGCGGTGAAGCCATTGACACTGGAAGAAAGCCAGAAGGTGATGAGCCCTGTGGGCCCAAGCGCATCCCTTGAACCTTACACCGCCAGCCAACCGCTACTCAGGGCTGGGCTCGTATCGTTTCAATGACATCGTAGGTAGGAACTTGCTTGATGGTTACGATGCGTGGAGGACTCCTCTCAATGCAGAGGATCATCCTGAATTCCTGGCCCGTGAGGTCGAAGACGTTTTTCGGTCCTATTGCTCTGGCCTCGCAAGGTCAGATAATTTTGA